>JABUQX010037637.1:0-21635 GCA_015478945.1 Trachelipus rathkii | reverse complement strand
TATTGCGTCATATCCCACCTCAAGGCTGTTCAAATTTCAGCCAATCCAGATACAAGGTAGTCCTCTAACTTGTAACTTTCATCTTAGTTCTAACTTGTTTCTGTCAAAAATATGTTAAATCTCTTAACAAAGAAGGTTTGGCATTCTTACATCCTTCTTCCGCATCATCAAGTATGCTTTCGGCCTCGAGGTCAACTAGTGACACACTCTATTTTCACTTATCTATGCTATTTCTGCCGCTTTGGTGATTAATGTCGCTTGATGCCAGCGAGTTACTCTCTAAGCCTCTATGTAATTGGTTCCTTTCTTACTTACTCATTGTATAGTTTTTTTTCAGATAGCTCCATTTCGGCTCTTGCTGATAGAGCGATTTCATCCTCCTTTCATATTAGTTATAGTGTTCCTCAAGGTTACTGTTCCTATCTCAATTTTATTCTTACTTTTAATTTTCTCTCCAAATCTCTCTAACTCTGTTCTTTCTATACTGATGACTTCAACTCCTCCACTTATATTCATATCAATCCCTCTCACTTTGCCATCTAGAGTTGTCTCTGTCTTCAGCTTTTGATTCGATCTTGCGTGATCTGGATGGAAATTCTAGGTAGTTCACTAGAAATTTAGAGATTCAGCTATTTAAAATTCAAATTTCTTCACATTAAAATCTCAAAAGCGAACCTTTCAAATTCACTTATCTCCTTTGACTCCTAACGTCTTACCTTGAACTGTTTATAACCATTCTTGACTGAAAATAGAGCAACAAATTGACTTAAAACTTCATATGATATATGAACAATGCGTTGCAATAAGGTCTGCCCTAAAAAGCTGGGATTCTGTGCGATTGCGCGATTTTTTTCAGATCAATTATATAAAAGCTGTTAAATTCTTATCCGCCCTTTAATGAGTGACTGTTCTCACCTCGGGTCAACTGCTCCACTCCTTCTTTAGATAGGGGCTGATTCCAAGTTCTAGACCCTCTTTTTATGCACCTTATGATTGTCGTCATTTTTTCTATATGTATTAAGCAGGGCACAGAGGGTTACCTCTCTAATCCTACTCCATTCATTTCCATTTCCATCGAAACCACAAGGGTGCCTTGCGTCTCAACTATCAATTGTGTAGCAGGAAATCCAAGACTAAGAACATTGCGTGCTCTCCTCTCTTTCGCAGCTACATTTTCTGCTCTGATGGTGCACACCTTTCCTTCATCTGTTTTCTGCTATTCAGTCTTCTCTTTTTTAAAGACCACGTCTGTCCACTAAGAATTTCATAGACATGGATCCTACTGTATACAATTTCTGGCCCTACTTGCCAAAACATCTCTAATTAACATTTTGTGTATTCTTCCTCCCCTCTTATTTGCTCTGACTATCTGTAGCAATCTCCTTCGTCTCCTTTCTTTCATCTAATTTCTACAAGGACGATCCGGCATCCTCCTCCTACTTCCTCTCTTCTCAGGTTTGATATGTCTCTTTCTGTGTATTACATTATGATCGATGCATGGTGATTGAGTATCAATGAACGTCTTGAAGGCTAGTGCCCTGAATGAATCTTCCACGGCGCTTAATAGTGTTCTTCTTCTTCAATCTCTCTCGATCCTTCAACTATTATATGTGTTATACGTACGCATTCTTTGAATTCTTCCTACCTCATTTGTGAGTATAATCTGGATGTCAATTCCATCCTTCAAATCATTCAGTATGGCTATTCGGACTATGAGGTTCAATTGTGGCATAACTTCCCTGCCTACGATTTATGGATTCGCCTTAGTGACTATTCACGGATCTTGTTGTGGTTGCACTCGGAATATCAAAAGCTTTGAACGGATATGCATGAGCAGCCTACTTCTCTAAGCTTCCCTTCCTTTGTCGTTCCTATCGCACTCTGATAATAAAGTGACATCTTCCCCCTTTCCTGTAATTAGTGGTTCAGCAAAGCTGTTATCTCCAACTTTATTCTTATCGATCACGATTCCTCATGCCTTACTTTAACTTTGTTCACTCTGTTGCCAGGATTAACTCTCCATCTTCCACTCATTTCAAAATCTGCTCCCTCCTTTGCATCTAGGTTGCTCACCTTTCAGCTTTCCATTCTTCTACCAACTGGATGGGATGGATTTCCAGTTTCGCACAGCAACTTGTGAAATTCAATCTCTTTCTAAACTCCTTCTTCATATATCCCACTCAAAAACTCCAACTTCCTATATTCCTCGACGGCTCTAACGTCTCACTTGTGAGCAACATAAACATTCTGCCTTAACGTAAACAAAAATCTGTCTATGGAAACCTAATATCCACAACTTTCCTAAGCGTGGCTTAAAGAAGAATGGGAGATTCTGTTTCATGTTGCGGGGAATTTTTTCATCTGCACAGTTACTTCAGTTATATAAGGACCTATTTGCTCTGTATGAGCACTGCTCTCACATCTGAGGGGGCTCTGGTCTCACCTCTATTGATAAGGTTGACGTCTAAAGTTAGAGACTAATAACTGTCCCCTACTTTCAACTCTCTTGACCCTCTATCTCTAAACGTGACGTTGCGCACTACCTCTTTTCTATAAGTTTACAACGGCAGATGCTTGGGAGATTTCCTCTCGACTTCACCTCATTGCTCACCACGTACACAAGAGTGCTTTCTTTCACATTATATTTCTGAGATTGAAAAATCCAAGACTCGTTCTTGTAGTAGCCTCCTTCATTTCCAGCACTTTGTTCTGTGAGTCATTGCCATCTCTTTTCCATAACTGTCATTTAATCTCCTCCCTTAAGCCTACTGTCTGCGCGTCATTCTAGAATTTGCATAGTCTTGCTGCTTGGGTGGGTTTCTCTAAATTTATTTTCTGCTCCCTCCTGAAAAGGGACCAGACACGAGGTTGGTATTTCGGTTTAAAAATATATATAATTATATATTAATAATATATATATATAAATATAATAAAGTATATATAATATATAATATATATATATATCTTTTATAAATAGTATATATATAATATATTAATATATATAATATATATAGTATATGTATTATAATATAATTATAGTTATATTAATATAATATATAAATATATAATATAATTAATATATATATATATATATATATATGGATATAATAGCCATGCGTGGCCAGGGGGCCAGGGGGCCTGGCCCCCCGAAATTTATAGACACTAAAAATTTTCAAGTATATATCTGTCTAATAATTAAGTGCAAGGTTAATATTTTCTATATATTCGTTCGCTGTCAACATATCTCGTAATCCTTTTGTTTAAACTAAATCTGAAACCTCAGAGGAACCAACATTAGGAATCCAGAAGATTTTGAAAAATGTGTGATCGTATCTGTGGTATTAAATCTTTTACAAGAATTAACAAGTTCCAAAATTACAGGACCCCACATTCCTACTTCCGACCACAGACTACATGTTCGCACATCCCTTTTATGGCCAACTATCAGCATTAGAGAGAGGTTTTATAAATCATTAAAGAAACTTATTCTTATGCAATTTGTCAATACCAACATGGTTAATTCCCATTAAAGATAAAGATGAGAACATTTTACAAGGAGATCTCTGAAGCCTAATAGAAAAGATTAGTAAATACAGAATGGATTATATGAGTTGAAATGCATACAGCACAATCTGCCAAAAAACACCATAGACGACTAGTTTTTGTTCGCATCACAATTTAAAAAATATTACCATCTTGTTAAAACTTTGTCAATTTTTACCGTGTCTACTGCTTCAGTGAGAGAAACTTTTAAACCATTAAAAATCTACAAAACAACTACTAGAAACTACTAAAACCTACAGGAAACCTGAAAACAAAGAAACTTACTTTAATTCAAAAATAGATAAAAAACTGAAGATGTTATCTCATTTGCTGTCATTCTCATGCCCGGCGATAAGTTAACAATTTAGGTATGATAGTTTTAGTAATTTATATAAATTACCCATTTTTTCTTAGAAATTAATATTTATTCCTTTTAACTATATTAACTATATATATATTATATAGTATTATAGTATATATATATAATATTATAATATACTATATATTATATATATATATATATACAATATTATAATATATAACATATATAATAAGTTATATATATATTTCATATTTCTATATATTAATATATATAAACTTTGTTTATATTTTAACTAAATATATAATTATATATACTATTATAATATAAATAATAATATATATAATATATATATATATACATATAACTATATATATCATATATATATAATAATATATAATATATATATATATTATTTATATTATATATATATATAAATATAATATATATATATATATAATAATATATCATAGTATTATTATATTATATATATATACTATAAAAGAAATTTTTTGTCTGCACCTCCCGAAAAAATTTCCTGATACACCACTGTATATTATATACTCTATACTTATATCTATATATAATATATATATATATATATATGTGTCGAATATACTAGTCTACTTATTACTTAAGAATTTTTACTCTTTAGCATTTTGTAGAATTATAATGTGTGTGTGTGTGTGGGTAAATGCAATGTAGTCAACTCATTCTAAGTTATAAGTTTGAATTAATTTTTTCGGCGTCCGTGCTATATAAATGTCCCTCTGGCAACTGGTGACACCATGAACCTATCAATGCTAGTTAACAACATGTTCTGTCTTGTGGCTACTAAGACGAAAGCGCATATTATATTAATATTAAAATATAGGTATAGTCTTTATTATAATAATTACGAGCAGAAAAAGGGAGGAGTCCTTTACAGATACGTCGATCACTTTACGAATTTTGCAACTGTCACACAAAGGTTGAGGCAAATAAAATTAAATGATTCTTTAATATATGTATATATATATATATATAATATATATTTATATATATATAACCTTTTAATATATATTATTTATACTATATACTATACATATAATAATTATCATATATCATATAAATATATATATATTCAATATATATAATTATATATAGTATATATTCATTATCTTTTATCCATTCTAAGCACCGTGCCCCATGAATGCAGTGTGTGTCAATCGCAATGTGAGTCTTTACACACCGCATGCGACGTTCACGAGAGTAAATCCAAAAACACAGGAGAAGGTTACCAGCCTTCAAGAGCCACCCGAGAATCATAATCTTCATATTGACCTAACGCGTTGAACCTCACTTAAAGACCAGAAAATATGTTCATGCTGCTTCGTGCTTCTCTAGATATGAAATAATTATTTGTAATTTTTAAAAAAGAATTTATATAATATTTGACGCTCCTCAAAATAAATTATTTGGATACCGCTTTATTGTTAATTAATATCATTAAAATTTCCAAAAGAACCTGAATTAAAAATTTTGCTTGACTCCTCCTCTTAGTTCATTAAATGTACGTAAGTCATTTATTTTATGATCGATTTAATTATTTTTTATAGATTATATTTTTAGTATTCAAGTATGTTAGCTGCTTGCAAACAACAATCTGGTCTCAACAAATGAGTCACATTTACTCTGACAATCTGACAAAACAAAAGACCTAGAACTCTCTTTAATAGTCCTGTTGAAGTTTTCATCCTGCTATTTTTAAAAGAAATAACAGTCTTCTCTTTTTCTTCTTTCTTTCCATTTCCCTCGTTTTTACATCCACTCCAAGGACAGTCGATATATATACTATAATAGTACATATATTATTTATATATTATATATATATATTATAGTATATATGTTATATATAGTAATAATATAATATATTAATAAATATATTATTATAATATTATATACATATATATATATAATATTAACTATATATTATATTATATATATATATATATAATATAATATATTATAATCAATATTATACTTATAATATATATATATAATATATATATAGATATATTTATAAATTTGATAATTATATATATCATATATATTATATATATATATTATATAATATTATAGTATATATATATTATAGTATAATATATATTATATAATATATACTAATAATATAGATATATATACCTTATATATATAGGACCTTAAGTAACGTGTTCTCAAATTAATATATGAAAGGTTAAAATTTTTTTTTTATGTAAAGAAAATTAGGAATTTGATTGCTATAAAAAAACATTTTAGCTTTTTATATTTTTTCAGCTTCAAATTGATTTATTACAAATCAATTTATTTAATTTTTAGTTTATTTCAACGTAATATTTATTATTGTCCCAATGTGTTGTATATATATATATAATATTAATATAAGTATATATAATATATAATATACTATAATATATATATTATATTATATATATATATATATATATATATATTATATTATATATATATCATATATATTTTATATATATATTATAATAAGATAATTAACTGAGATGCCCAAAGTATGATGCTATGAACGCGATCCACAGTAAAAAAAATTATATATTTCGAATCAGCCGAAATTCTAAGGTGGATTTAACTTTTTTTTTTTTTTTTTTTTTTTTTTGAAGTAAAATTTTTTTTCTTTTAACTCAAAGAATACCCTAGGTAACGCTAAATGGCAGGTCATCTGGTCTCCGGCCTCCCGGTGACACGGGGACTAATCCCCCCCTCCGGATGGTCTCCGAACCCCCGCTCTTTGGCTTGATGTCGCGGGGGTTCCTCCTACCATCCCCTCCGGGGTATGAAGCATCTCCCCCCTCTCTCCCCCGTCGCTCGAGGCCCCTTATAAATTTGGTGAAATAATTGTTTATTTTTGGAAAATTTTAAGTTTTTTATGGGCTCGACCGACGGGGACAGAGGGGACGTTTCTATTCCCCGGAGGGATTGTCGGAGGAACCCCCGCACCCAAGACCAAAGAGCTCCGGGTTCGGAGACCATCCCGAGGGGGGACTTAGATCCCTCCCCCGTCGTCCACCGGAGGCCGAGAGACCCCGCTCCTGCCATCTTTGCGGTCTTACCCTACTCCTGCTGATCCTCTACCACCATTCTAATGTGAAGAACATAAGCTTTCAAATCCAAAAAGAGAAAAAAAAAAAAAATAAAAAGTTAAATCCCATCTTTAGAATTTTCGGCTGATCCAAAATATATATTGTTTTAACTTGTAGATCTCCCGCTCTAGTTACATCTGAGCATTTAAAAAACATCTGACATCCATATATATATATATAATATATATATATATTATATATTATATAAGCTAAAATTATACATATATTATATTATAATTAATATAAATATATATATATTATAATATATTATATGTATATATATATATACTATTATTATATATATTATTATATACTATCTATATATATATATAATTATTATATAGTATATATAGTATATTATATATATACTATATATATATATATATATATATACTATATATTAATACTATATATATATAATATTAGGGTTAATAATAAAGTACAACAGTTATTTTGAAAATAAATAAATATTTCTCGAATAACAAAGCTCAAAATAAAAAAGTATTCTCTTTTATAAAAATATAAATTTTCTAAAAATAAAATTTTCCCTTTTTTTGACGATTTTTTAATTATATTCGTCTCTAATATTGCTTATGTTTCTCAATTTTCAAAACCTATGGTGACACAAAAACAAAAAAAACAATACTCTTAGCATTTTATAATATATTTATTTATTATAGTTCACGCTTAATTGTTTCTCTTTTTTTAGGGTTTCATAAATACCAGAAATGTTTGTAAAATGAATTTCCCAGGTTTACCAACTTTATGAAGCTTAAATTATTTTGAGAACCACAGTTTACTTAAGTATTATTTATCACTACTATCATTTATCATTTATTATATATATATATATATATTATATATAGTATATATATGCTATATATATATTTATAATATATATTAATATATATATATATATATATATTTTTATAATATATATATTCAATAGAGCGATATTAATAAAAACTAATATATAATAAATTAAAATCAGATTTAGTTTAAATTTATAACTGATTATTTTAACTTTTTTCTAATTAATAACAATATTTATTTAAACATTTCATGCAATCTTCAATCCACTAAGCTTCCCAATAATCTAGTTTAATTCAGTAAGATCAAAACACCGTCCGAATTAATCATACTTAATCCAATGAACGGTTTGAAAATTTAGTAAGGGCCTTATATACTCACAGTTTATTATAAATTCAGGCCTCCTAACTTGATACTTACTAATCTTAGCTCTTATTGCTTTATTCTCACTAATATAATAATATAAATAGAAAATCTATTATATTGTAATATATAATATATATTAATATAATAATATATATTATTATATATATATATATATCTATATATATATTTATAAATATGTGATTAGTATTAGCCTGAGAGTCATTAAAACATGAAGATTCTCCATTTGAAGTTTCATCAATATATAAAATATATATTATAGATATATATATATATATATATATATAATACTTATTTATATAATATATACAATATATTATATATTATATAATATAAATATATATTATATATATATAGATAACAATTAGTAATAATACTAATAATATAATAATTAATATAACAAAAAATTAATAAATAATAAATATTATAATTAAATTAATAATATAATAATAATAATAATAATATAATAATAATAATTAATAATAAAAGAAACCATTTATATAATTTAATAAAATTTAATTTAACTTGATTTGTTTTTCTGCAAAAATTTTAACTCGTATTATCATACATATATATATATATATTTTACTATTATATATACTATTAATATACTATATATATATATATTATATTATTATATATATATATTATATATATTAATATATATATTATAATTTTTATTATCATAGGGGCGCACCCCGCTCATTTAGGTGTTAGTCCACTAACGCAACCTCCCACCTCGAGAAACTAGTCCTCTTTGCACTTCTTCCGACCTTATGCAGACTCATCAACCTCACGCTATCGCAAGTCGCACGTCCGCCAGTCTTCCGTTAATAATGTGCACTCACAAAAAGGTTTTAATATTAATACTAAAGGGAGCAAAATATTATTCCAAAAAAACTTTATTTATAATTTATTATTAAAATTGTTATGTTTATTTTACAAAATCTCAAGATTTCCTCTTCCTCCCACTGTCTTCTTCAAAGACAAGACTTCCTATTACCTTCAAAAATATTAGCTGTTCAAACATTAAAGCAGTATATGCAGACTCTTTACCACTCAAAAATCCCCACCAATACTAAGTATTCGCTCGTACAGCAGCAGAAACTAGGAGGTGTGTATTATATTTTGAACCAAATTCCACCCATCCTGCCTATGCCGGAAAGGGGAAAGATTGTCCTTGGTAGAGGTGATAATTGTTAGTTCGCTTCCAGCAGTCCATTGCTATTAAGTCCTCACCTAAATCATTTCAGCCTCCCTAGAAAATATTTTGTTTTAACCAATAAGAAGGTCTACTTCGTCCAAGACTTTAGTAGGATCCATGAAAGCCTACGCCTAAATATAATTATACTAATTGAATATATATATATATAAATATATATAATAATATATATATAATATATATACTGTATATATATATAATATCATATATTTGGGTTTACACAGAATTGATTTAGATTTTCCACTATGTGGTTTTATAGTAAATATAATTAATTAATTATAGATGAGAGTAATAGCCATCCAGTCTATATAATTGAATTAATTAAATGTATTTATTAATTCTATGGGACTTTGAGAGGTTTAATGTTTTGGAAGTTTTATTATTTAAAAACAATCTAGTATTAAGGCTAAGTATAATTAGTTTTTAAACCTGTAAAATAAAAATATAACTATTCTTTGTTATACCAAAAGTAATTCCGTAATAAGTAAAATCCTATACTTTCATTTTTCAAAAAAAAGGCGAACAAAAAGAGCGACACTTTTTGCAATCCCACGTCAAGTCCGCTATTTCCTACGTCTCCGCACCTCCGCCTAGCCGACTTATTCTGGTAGCGCTCGGAGGAACTAGCGAACTAGCAGCGACTAAAAGCTGAATTCCACCTACTTGATATAGTGATATATATTATAATATATATATATATATTACTATATTATATATAATATATATAATAGTGAAGCAAGTTTTTTAAAATATCTGAATATTTAAGACGCAGCTTAGCTATAATTATATTACGTTATATTATATAATATATTATATATATATATATATATATATATATATATATATATATATATTTATATTATAATGATAAATATATATAATAGTAATATACATTTAATTATATACATAAAAAAATTAGTAGTTATAATTTAACTACTAGAAGTAGTAAACAGTATTTAACTATTTTTTGCATTTTACTACCAAGTTTATGTTACGAAATTTCCTGGTTAAATTTTTACTATATATTTAATTTTTTTTAACTTTCATATTGAGTAGGTTTGACTTTCTTAGTGGTTTAAATTATTTTATCAAAAAGTATTGTAAACATTAGTCAATGAGTGAAGAGTCTATACATAACAGTTCTACAACAAACACGATATCTTAAATTATAAACCTAATTTAATAGATTAGGCTACTACTTATTAATTGTTACAATTATATTTTGAATATGGTATTTGACTACCAAGTTTGAAAATATTTGTACTCCATATTCTGGTTAAAAATTATCAAAGTAAATTTACAGTACTATTAGGTTTGTTGATTACTATCAAAAATCTAATGGCAGTATGTTTAAATTTGTAGTAGCTATATATCATTGCATTAAATAATTTAACACCGTTTTAGTAAAGTAATAATGTAAATAGCCAAATCGTAAATATTAAATATATTTTACAACATTTAAAACAATTGCGAAAGACCCTAATAATAATAATTAATATAATATTTAATTAATAAATAATAATCAATAATAATCATAATAAATAATATAATAATTAATAATTAATAATAATTAATAATAATAATAATAATATTTAATAATAATATAATAATAGTATAATAATAATAATAATATAATAATAATATAATATAATAAGAATAATAATACTCAAACCTATAATAATAATAATAATGAATAATAATAATAATAATAATAATAATAATATTAATAATAATAATCATAATAATAATAAATAATTCATAAAAAATAATATTTACCCAAACACTAATAGCAGTGCAGCGTCTGGTTACAGTGTTTACTGGTGTGTGGTGGTGTGTGCATGTGTGTGTGGTGGTGTGTGTGTGGTTGTGACCATCTTGACAGTATAATATATATATATTTATATATTATATATATATATATATATTATATATATTATATAGATTATATCTATATATATATATATTAATATATTTATATAATCAATATATATATACTATATATTATAATATACTACTATCATAAGATATATATATATATCATATACTATATATATATATAGGTCATCCTCTAGAAGAGCCACCAATCCATATCGCAAAAACTACAACAGCACGAGGAAAAGATACATCTGGAAATCTGCCATTTTAGGCGGAAATGCTTATAAAAAAAAAAAAAAAAAAAAAAAAAAAAAAAAAAAAATAAAAAATCCAAAAAATACAATAGCTACAGCAAAAAGGAATACATTTTGGAATCCTGGTAAAATTTTATTAGAAAATGTAAAAATATAACAAAAAATAAAAAAGATTATTGTTAATATATATAGAAATATTAGATGGCCCATTTAGACACCTTTTATTGATTACTCGTTAAAATAAATAGACTTTCTTATTAATTTTTGCTTTTTTTTTAACTAAAAGAATACCCCAAGGGAATACCGCACCGATATGCAGGCGTCGTGGTCTCTCCGGCCTTCCGGAACTTACGGGTAGGACTCAATTCCCCCTCCGGGAGGTCTTCCGGAACTTTTGTATTGGTTTTCGCGGGAGTTCCTCCGCCCCTCTATACGGGTCATCGGAAAACGTCCCACCTTGTTCCCGTCCTCGAGCCCCTTAAATTGCGCCGTGTCAATACCTTTCTGCAAATAAATTATAATATATATTATACTTATAAAAAAAAATAGCCAATTTGTTATTTTATTTTTTTTTAAATTCCTACTTAAATTTTACAAGGATTCCCAAAAATTATTTCATTAGTCTCCTGGCTACTTTTTTTAGTATTTCGACGTTAGGATTTTTTTTTTTTTTTTTTTTTTTTTTTTTTTTTTTTTTTCTACATTTCCCGGTAAACTATTTTCCAGGATTCCACAGCCCAAAATATTATTCCTTTTCCTGGTAGCTGTTGTAGTATGAATCATGGCATTGGGCTTTTAAGCTGCATGATAATATACATCTGTAATATTATATTATTATAAATATATTAATAAGTATAGTATATATATATATATAATAAATATATATAATATATATATATATTATATATATTATATATATAATTATATATAGTTTTTCACACCACTCACGGCAGGCCCTATTCAAGTTAAGGGTGTTGGCACACCCAAGACAGTTTATCATACTTAACCGCAATCTACCGAAGGCACAGACGCACAGGCTTTAAGTGACAGAGATGTTAAATTCAACAGTAAACACAGAAGATGAAGAGAATTCCACAACAGAGGTGGCAGGAACGAAGGAAGCACCCGCAGCTACTAGCTGGAGTACAATATTCAACACAAAAACTCATGCGCTGACACAGCACCCTTGTGCTACGAGGCTCGTTGTTACTATATATATATATTTTAAATATAATTTACTATATATATCATATATATAACTATTTATATAATATATATATTATACTATCATGATTATATATATATATATATTATATATATAAATATATATATATATATAGATTCATATTATGCCAGCCGTTAGTAAACCCGTCATATTAATCTTAAAACAACTATAACTGCCATCCGATTCTATGGATTCAACGAATGATGTATCGAAAATAGTAAAAAAAAAAAAAAAAAAAAAAAAAAAAATTATATCCAAAAAACAAAAACTACAGGGAAAAGGAACATTTTTGGAATCCTGGTTAAATTTCAATATGAAAATCTTTATACGCACACTAGGGCTCGACCGACGGGAACATTACGGGACTTTTCCATACCCGCTAGTGCGGACCGGAGAGATTAGGTGGCAGCCTTCCGTAGTTTCTCCCGAGCGAATTCGAGAGACCCCGACTCCTCCATCGGTGCGGTATACCCTTGGGGTTTCTTTAGTAAAAAAAAAAGCAACAGTTTATAGAAACTCTATCATGTATAACGAGAAACCATAAAAGTCTCTACTTACAATAAAATGTCTCTCTAAAATCAGCCTTTCTAATATATTACATATAAATTTAAACAATATTTTTAGCTATTTTATTTCTTCACATTTCCAAAATTTATATTCCATTATTCTCAATGTATCCCATTATCCTGTAGCTATTGTAGTCTCCGAGATATTCTTTTTTTTTTTTTTTTTTTTTTTTTTTTTTTTTTTTATATTTTACATTTTCCGCACACATATTGGACCACATTTCCACCAATGCTATTCCGTTTTACTTGTAGCATTAATAGTTGTTTAAAATCAATATGACGGTTAACTAAACGCTCGACCGTATATATATATATTTTTATATTGATATATGGTGTGTTATATATTTCTTTTAATCATTAAATTATAAAAAATATTTATCCTTATCATATATATATAGTTATTAGGTATTATTCACGTTATTCTAATTGCCTATATTGTTTTAAAGATTGTATTTACATAAAATATTCAATAGCTGTGCTTTTAAATGTAATGAATATTCTCTTACACCATGCACTGTGATCGTATTGACTCTTAAACTCCAATAGAAGAAGAGAAAAGTTGCCACATATGCTTTTTATATGAATCTGTTATTTTTTATATGTCTATTTCTGCTTTATAGATTTTGTTTATTATATTACTTTAGGGCTCGAGCCGACGGAGGACGAGGGGGACGAAGTCCCCCCGTTTCCCCCGCCGCGAGACCCTGACTCTTTGACATCTTTGCTATTTATCTGGGATTCCTTTAGTGTAAAAAAAAAAAAAATACTCTTATTATTATTATTACGCTCTATTGCCTTAAATAATCGAAAAAAAAATCGATTACATCGCTCGTTTGATATATATCGGTTAACTTCTTTAAAGGGAACTATTCGTCGTAATAATAATATTATATAAATATATCTATATATATTATATTATATTATATATATATATATATATATATACTATATATATATATACTATATATACTAGGAACTTTCCCTTTAAAAAGATGTTAACCGATATAAACTTAATAATGTAAATCGATTTTTTTTTCGATTATTTCAGGCAATAGTGCGTCAAGGGTTCACAATAACAGTTTTTCTTTTTAAAATTAAGAGAACCCAAGATTTAAATCGCCAAGATTTCAAGACGTACAGGGTTATTCGGCCTCAGCGGGTGACGACGGGTGACTTCGTCCCCCTCTGTTCCCACCGTCGGCTCTCGAGCCACTTAATAAAATAAATAAAAAAAATTAAAACAAAATATACATAAAAATTAACAAGATATT
Source organism: Trachelipus rathkii (assembly GCA_015478945.1). Classification (NCBI taxonomy): domain Eukaryota; kingdom Metazoa; phylum Arthropoda; class Malacostraca; order Isopoda; family Trachelipodidae; genus Trachelipus; species Trachelipus rathkii. The sequence goes on along the minus strand of JABUQX010037637.1, from coordinate 7,017 downwards.
ATAAAGCAAACTGTGCAACTTTTCTCTCTTCTATTGAGTTTAATCTAACACGTCACAGGCATGTTAGCGTTAGTGTTCGCGATATTTCCCTTTCATGTATTTTTACTGTAACTCCTTTTAAGAAGTGCCTATTATATAGTATACATATATATATATTATATATAATATATATATATAGATAATTTATATTTATAATATTATATATATATTATATAAGTATATATATAAGTAATATATAATATATATATATTAATATATATATAATATATATATCTATAATATATATAAATATATATAAATATAAACTATATATTATATATATTATAGTATATTATATAATTAATATATATATAATTTTTATTATTATCATAACTATATATATATTATATATATCTAAAGTAATTTACCATATATATAATTTTCTGTGTTTATTTAAATTCCCATTTAAAACATCTAGCTTCCAATGGCTAAATAACCATATTCTCCTTTAATTTAATCTTCAAAAAAATTTATATTTTTTATTTTTTAATCTTTTCTTTAATACCTTTTTTAGTGAAATTTAATTTTACATAATTACACCTATTTTAAAATTTCATTATTAGTTAATATTAATATAAAAAATACTTAATTGATTTAAGTAGTTCAATAATAATACTTATAAATATAGTCGTTAAATGCTATATTTAGTTCTCCCCGTGAACTTATTATTGAAATTTTATCTTTAGTTGGATTTCAATACAAAGATTTTCTACATCAAAAATATTTGTTAAGTGCTGCCGATGTTAAGGCTTTACAATTACTTATAATAATTAAAAAATAAAAGTGTATATATATATAACCTTATTATTATATTGAAATTTTTTTAACGAGTGACCATAAATGTTGTTATATGCTCTTGTTATTCTTGATATATTATATAATAATATCATTATATATAATTCTATATTATTATATATATAATATATTATAATATATATAATTATATAATATATATATATTATATATAATATATATAAATATATATATATATATTATATATATTATTATAGAATTATTATATATATTATAATATTATATACTATATATATATATTATAAATATATATATATTATATATATATTATCATATATATATTTATATATATATATAATATTAATATATTATATATATATATATATTATATATATATCAGCATCCCGAAAAGGCCATGCATGTAACTAAAAACATATAACAGGAGAAAATAAATATCATTTTATGGTAATTGTTACCTAGATGGTTTCACCCCCGATTTTTATGAAAATCACAGGGATATACTCTAAAAAATATAATAAATGAAGTATATAAAAATAAGGAAAAATTGTCGCTCTCTTTAGGAACAAAAGTTCAGCCTCTCAAAGTTGTTAAATAAATCCCATAGACTTTTCAATATGATCGACTCCAGTTACCTTTCAGGCCCTCTAAGTCAGTTATGATAAGTTTTTACCCTGTATACACAGAGAAATACTATGTAGAATTAACAAATCTTTCATAACCCTAACTATATACAAAAAATGCGCACGAGACCCACTAATTTTTTTAAAATAAGCTCTGAAATTTTTAAACTTTCAAAGATGCTGTAACTTTTTTCTAAAGAGAACTGCCTATTTTCGTTTTCACTATTCGTCAGTATTGATTTTCGTATATTCGTTTAACCTAATTGTCGCAGATATCGAATTCTTATAAAACAGATCTAACCATTTTATAATAATCCCACCATGCAACATGCCAAGTGTTCCCTCAAAATAATTTGACTCTGGAAGTGGTTGGTAAGATTCTTTTTTATTTTGTATAAGAAAATTAAAAATTCATTTGCTATAAAACAAGAACTATCTTTTTTTCGACAGTGTTTGAGCTTCAAACTATTTTATTTCAAATTATTTTATTTAATTTTTATTATTTCGACGTAAATATTATATATTTGTGCCAACAATAAGTAATAAATAAAATTAGAGTACTTAGATATTATATAGTATATATTATATATATATAATATCCTAAATTATAATCAATAGTATAGTTATTATATATATATAATATATATATATATATATATATTATATATAATATTATATATATATATATATATTAAATATATACTATATATATATATATAATATATATAATGTCATTTTTTCATAGCTCACGTATATGTAACTAGAGAACGGCAGTCCTACAGTAAAAACAAATTATATATATTTGGAATCAGCCGAAATTCTAAGGATGGATTAACTTATTTTTTATTTTTTTTTTTTTTTTTTTTTTTTTTTTTTTTTGGCTATTCATCAAAAAATTTTAAAATTATTTCCCCCCATTGTATCGAGGGCTCAGCCGACGGGACAGTGGGAGGGCGACGTTTCATACCCAGGATGGCTGGTCGGAGAGAACCTCGCGACACCCCAAGACCGCATACAGGCGGGACGCTTACGGACGAGGGGGTGATTACCCCCCCCCCGTCGATTCACGGGAGCCGAGAGACCCCGACCTCTGCCATCTTTGCGGTTTATTACCTATGTTATTCCTTATCGTAAAAAAAAAAGAATAATTTTACTTCCAAAAACACTGGTATTACCTTTAACTAAAGAATACCATAGTTAAACGCAAAGATGCAGGAGTCGAGAGGTCTCTCGCCTCCCGGTGACGACGGGGGCTAATCCCCCTGCGGCATGTCTCGAACACCGCCTCATGGTCTATTGGGTCGCGGGGGTTCTCGACATCCCCTCTGGGGTAGAATGAATCCCCCCTCTGTTCCCCCGTCGGCTCGAGCCTCCCAACTAATGGGAAATAATTTTTTAAATATTTTTCAGAGCTTGAAAAGCCCCAAAAAAAAATAAAAAAAAGGTAAAATCGACCTACATATTATCCGCTATTCCAAATATATAATTTGTTTTACTTAGGAGCTGCCGGTCCCTATTTACATACTGTGAGCATTAAAAAATCGACATCTATATATATATTAAAAGCGTAAAAAATCATATATACTATATATATATATATATATTATATATATATATATATATATTATATTATAGTATATTTATATATTTATATAGTATAAACTAATATATATATATATATATATATCATCCCCTATGGGCTATTATATATATATATATATAAATATATAAAGATATATATATATATATAAATATATTATATATCACTAATAATATATATATTATAATATATTTTAATATATATTAATATAATAATATATAATATAATATATTCAAATTTTGAACTTTTTAAAATTTTTCATAAAGTTCCTAATAACACATTTAAGCTTAATATATTACTAAACATATATAAACAAAATTTCTTTTTTGAAAATATTAATGTATTAAGTTATTAACGTTTATAAAACTATATTTAATTAATGGTACCACATATATCCAATAACTACGCATTATCGAAAAAAACAATTATATTTATAACCATGATTTGTAATACTTCATTACTTATGGTTGTTAAAGCATAACAGTGAATTTCACAAAAAAACGAAATTTTGGTTTTTTTTAAGATAAATTTTGGAATCAGTTATAATAATGAAGGCAGTAAAATATCATCGTCTACCTTACCTAAATTTTTTCTAATTTCTAATCTATCATTCAGATAACGTAGGTTTTTTAAAAAAAATTGCTTAGCGGCAAGCTTCTGGCATAATTTCCACAAACGCCTTTTTTTTTTTTGCTATTGTTCTTTTAACATATTCCTAGTATATGATACTAATGAATTTAAGTGGTGACTGACATGATTCAAAAGTTCGAATATTTTAAATAATTTTTTTCAAAAATCACATTTATATATAAAAAAATAAATCAAAATAGAATATCTCGAAAGAGTACAACGCTTACAGAAAAACAACCAATTACATATTTGGATTTCAGCAAAGTGAAAGCTTATTACAAAAATGTAAAAAAATAAAAATAAAAAAAATTAAAGCTCCTTAAAAAGTCGGAGGAACCCCTGCGACACCCAATACCAAGAGCGGGGATTCCGGAGCCCCTCCCCGGAGGAAATTGTTCTACCCTGTCATTCCCCGGTAAGGCCGAGCAGACCCCGACTCCTGCCATCTTGCGGTTTACCCTTGGGTGTTCCTTAGTTAAAAAATTTTTTTTTTTTAAAACTGCGAGAGAGTAAACGTAAAACAGGTCTAATATTTTTGAATTCAGTCTGTCACCACTTAAAATTGATTGTTATATCATTATACTAGAAAATATATTAAAAAAACAAAAAAAATATCAAAATGATCGAGTTCGCAAAGACTCAACGCAGTCCATATAATATTATAATAATATATATAATATACTATATATTTATATATTTATAATAAAATAAATATATTATATATATATTAGTCAATTCACTGGCAGACTGCTTGTTAGGTTCCTGATCCCTCGCATTATAGGCGACTTTACATATAACTGTAACACCTGAAAAAATCCTAGTATAGAAATTTTATACCTTTCTCAGCAATATCTGATATTATATTCAAATATAGAATAAATTTGCAAATATGTTATTATCTTGTAGTATATCAAAATATTTATTTATTATTGTAGGAAGCCCTTACTTATTACTTACAGTAACTAACATACATCAGGAAATATCGATATCATCGGGATTGTCGTAGGAAATATGTGCACTAAAATTTGGAGATAATTTTTTTTTTTTTAAATATTCTGATTTAAAAAATAAGCACTTAATGTTATTTTTCATTTCAACTGTATCTGTACTGTAGTACTTTACATTTTTAACTTATGACTAATGTTTACAGAATTTTATTTTTATTTTGCTACATTTTAATCTTTTTTTAATCTTCATTAATATTATCCCTCTTTGATTTACAGAATTTTTTACTTATTTGTTAATTTAATTTTTTCTATTATCATTCCTTTACCAACCGTGGGTATAGCAAAAGATTCTTATTTATCTTTATTTATTTTAGCATATCAGTTATAATATGAGGAAATAAATTTTTTCGGTAATATCAAGGATAAAATGATCGATTGAATGGCATATTTTCTTCTTTTTTTTTTTCATCAGAATTCCTTGAGAATTCAAGAATATTAGTTGGACTATCTTTCCAAATGAGATTTTTAAAACACGTTACTTACTAAGAGTTTTTCCTTGAACGATATTCTAATTTATTTTATATTTATATAGAGCATGGTTGGTGTCTTGGCTGGTTTAGTGGCTACTGGTCAAGTTATGATGGCAATTCCATATTCACCTGGACTTGGAGCAAAGCAGATGATGTGGCTTGTAAACTGTGGCATGATTGGGTTAGTTGTTGCTCCTGTTGGAAAATATAACGTTTAATTTAAAAAATATCTTATCCGAGTGATTTTCTAGTTTATTTATTTGCTTTTTGGGAAATTTTACTGTTCCTTGAATTTTTCTTTTAAGGCTTAGCGAATATTTGGTTGTAAAAAAGTTGTTTGCAATTTTTTTTTAAATTGACTCCACTCCGTCGGGTTCCTCCGAAAGCACTCCTGCAAATTTGACTACCGAAGAAGAAGATCCTTTAATAGCAACATTTTAGTCATTCATTAAATTATTTTTTTAAGAAAAAAATTGAGTAACTCAAGTTTGAGTGTTTTAGTCTTTCAGTTCCTTTTTTTTATTAATTTAAGTATCTTTCATTACTGTCGTGTATAGTTTTTTTTTTTGCTCTCATAGTTGTTATTCCATAAATTGCTTCGTTATTGGTAGTGTTAAGGTATACTACTGGTAGGTTCTTGACTCTTCAACCGTACCTGAAAGTGGTTATATATTGGAATAACTATAATAACTTAGTTATAATACTAATACGAAACAATACGTTGAAGCAAAAGCTAATCTTTGTTTTTTTTTTTGATTCTATATAATTTATTCTTGAATCTTTTAAATAAATTTTCAAATCCATTACATTTCTCATTTATATTTTAATGCAATTATTATTATTAGCGTTATTATTATTATTATTATTATTATTATTATTATTATTATTATTATTATTATTATTATTATTATTATTATTATTATTATTATTATTATTATTATTATTATTATTATTATATTAATAATGTAATTAAATTATATAATTATTTTAAAGCAAATACAAATTACTTTATAAAGACCTCTTTAATATATATATATATATATATATATATATATATATATATATATATATATATATATATATATATATATATATATATATATATATATATATATATATATATATATATATATATATATATAACTTTTGTTTACGTAATTTATATCACATGCTGGTCATGTGAAGATTTCTATCTTATTTTTTAGCTCTTGTATTTTATAATTTCATAGTATGCAATATATATTATTTTCTCTTATAGTTTTTTCAAATCCTTAAAATCATTAAAAGTTTGTTTTTCTATTTTTTTTTTTTTTTTTTGTTACAATTACGTTTTTCAAATATATCGTTAATGAACTGAAATGAGATTGATGTCGACATTAAATGTGTAATATAAATATCTCTGATGGTTAGAAAGTTTTAGAGAACAAACTCAAGCTTTCTTTCTATCTTTTGAGTAACTAATTTAGCTTTGAGAAAAAGACTTCATTATTTTTAGACATTCATTAAAGTGAAAAAGTATTGGTCAGGCACCGAAAGATTTTCAATTTTATTAATTTTCGCCATAGGGTGTTCAGGGTCTCTTAAAATCCATATATTTTCGTCCCTCATTATGCATTCTAACAGAACAAAGTTGCAAACTGAATCAGTGCCGTGCGCAGAATATTTTTTCGAGGAAGGGAGCTGCAAATTCTGCCGCTCCCCTTATCCCAAATGATGAAAATTAATGTTTTATTAGGGTAAGAATTGAAACACTTTAGAATTTGCACGTGAGATGCAATGTACTAGAGAGATATGTTTGAAAGAATATTAGAGAAGATGGAAATATATTCAGCTTTAAATAAATTAAAATTATCACTATTTAATAAAAAAGATTTTAA
>JABUQX010037636.1:0-22350 GCA_015478945.1 Trachelipus rathkii | reverse complement strand
GTTATGAAAAGATATTTATGAAATTTAAAAAGGGCAAAATTTTACAGGAAAGAAAAGATAGCCCGGATCGGTATTATAGGATTAATTTTTATTTTTGATTTGATTTTGGCATCTGACAAGAAATATGAGCCTGCATTTAATATTTTTTTATAATAAGTTAAAAGTACCATTAACTGCTGTGAAGTTTTTTTAAATACTTTGATTTTTTTTTCTTTTTTTTTATACTTATAAATAGGACTTTAAAACTGCCCTATTTATATGTAATCTATCTGCTCGCCCCACTCCAATCGCAATTTTTTTTCCCTCATTAAATACTTTAAAACGTATGTAAGTTAAAATAATTTGGTTGAGATTGTTAATTTCTTCTTGATTCATATTTTTTTTACACTTATAAATAAAACTTTAAAACGTATATAAGTTAAAATAATTTGGTTGCGATTTTTAATTTCTTCTTGATTCATATTTTTTTATACTTATAAATAAGACTTTAAAACGTATGTAATGCTACTCTATATTATTTTCTTATTCTTAATTATATCCTTATTAATATATTGCTGTTCCAGATTTGATATAAATATAAAAATTAAAAAAGTATAATGCCTAAAACTTCGAATCCTATATGGGACTATTTTAAGGTGAAAGATGATGATATTAGCAAAGCAGTGTGCATACTATGCAAGAAGAATTTGTCCAGAGGAAGTAAAGTACCTCACAAAATGACAACAACAAATCTTCTAAACCATCTCAAAGGGGTGCATAATGCCGTTCACAATAAAATGAAATTCATGATCTCCAATGCTAAATCCTCAAACGAAGCAGTTGAAAATCAAAAGTATTTAACAGATTTTTGCACAACAAAAGTAGCACAAGAAGTAGAAAAATGCGATGATCCCGAACCAAGCGGAAACAGCAGACCCATAGGGGAAAGCTCAAATATGTCTGCACCAGAAACATCGAGACAGGTAAATTTTGGTTTATTATGAATAAAATAGGTAGAGTTGTTATGTTGAAAATATTCATATTATATTAATAAATATATATAAAAGAAAAAGAAAACAAATGTAAGTTATGTAACTAAAAACTTTTACTACTTTATAGTTTATTTATTGATATTAAACAACAATGCGATTACTTTTAAATCAATGTTGCTTTCATTTTCCTAGGTTAAATTAATAATTTTTTTGAATACATTTTAATTTTTAAGAACTAATTATGTGAAACTAATTTATATTCAGGCATCTTTGCAAGAAATTTGGACAAGAAAAGAAGTGTGGCAACATGATCATCCTAAGGCTAAGAGTATTACCCGTCTTATTGGTGAAATGATATGTTTAGATCTGCAGCCATATTCTGTTGTGGATGATAAAGGATTTAAGCGGCTTTTAAAGCATCTAGCCCCAAAATATAAAGTACCTTGTCGGACTCATTTCTCCACTAAAGTTATTCCTCTAATGTATGAAACAATAAAGGCTAAAGTAAAGTATGAATTAGATCAAGTTAATTTCATTAGTTTAACTACCGATGGTTGGACATGCCAGCACACTAACGAGTCATTTTATAGTTTGACTGCTAGATTTTTAACACCTGAATACAAACTTAAAAATTATATCTTGCAAGTTTCACACTTTTCTGAGGCCCATACCGGAAGTAATATTGGCAAATTCATCAATGAATCACTGCAAACTTGGGGTATACCTAATGAAAAAGTGCATATGATTTTAACAGATAATGCAGCCAATGTCCTGTCAGCTATTAAAGAATCCAACTTGACAATTAAACATCTGCCATGTGTAATACATACAATGCAACTTTGTATTCAAAACAAGCTCTTCAAAGAACAAAGAGCAGTAAGTAATATGCTAGCTGTATTCCGAGCAATAGCAGGACATTTTCATCACTCCTCAAGTGGAGTGGCAAAATTTAAAGAAATTCAAAGTCAACTAAGTTTACCAGAGCATAAAATAATCCAGGATGTTTCCACAAGATGGAATTCGACGTATTATATGCTTCAAAGATTTTGTGAAAAGAAAAAGGCCATTGCATTATATTTCATTTCTAGAAATCATGCAAATTTGAAAAACCCAACAGAGAGCCAATGGGATCTTGCTGAAATGCTTGTATGCATTCTGCAACACTTTGAAAAAGCCACAAAAGACATGAGTGCAGATGATGCATCTATATCACAGATAATACCATTTATTCATTCAATGGAGAAGTTTCTCAAATTTGCTAGTAACACAGCAACTGGGATAAAAACTGTTGTAGATGAGCTAAAAACAGACTTTATAACTCGCTTTCAGAAATATAAGGAGAATGATAGTTTAAAGATTGCTATGATGCTTGATCCCCGTTTCAAATTCAATTTTGTTGATAAAACCGATGAAAGTGTAATGAAAGTAATTATTTTTCAAGAGTACTTCAAATTTTATTCTAAATCTCCCTTAAATCAAAGACTAGAAGTTAATAACACTGAAACAATGAACAGTGACTCAGATTCAGAAGGATCATTTTCACCTGCTGCATCAGATTCAGATGGCTCAACTGGCAAAAAAAGGAAATTAATGAATATGGACATTTACAGCTTCTACCATAAAAGTGTAGCAAATGAAGCTGAAATAACTGCTACAACGGGCAAAAGGAGCCGAAAAGACCTGATAAATCAAAAATCAAAAACTATTGAAGAACAATGGTAAGAAAAATTGTATTTGTTTCATTATTCCTTAGAATGTATATTATTCTTATTTCTTAATTTATAATATATATATAAATATATATATATATATATATATATATATATATATATATATATATATATATATATATATATATATATATATATATATATATATATATATATATATATATATATATATATATATATATATAATTTCATAATTATGTTTCAGCATGGATGAAATCAACTTCTACCTAAGCCTTCCAAACATATCAATAAAAGAATGTCCTTACAAATGGTGGGGTGCATACAACTATACTTGTGCTGATAAAAAGAACAACTGCTGGGATTTAGCAACATTTTCCCAGAAAATTTTATGCGCACCTCCATCATCAGTAATGAGCGAGCGACTTTTCAGCACAGCTGGAAACATTTTTAATGCTAAAAGAAGTAGGCTACTGCCTGAGCATTTAGAGGAGATAGCATTTCTCAATTATAATATGCCCTGTTTTATTGATTAAATATTTAAAACAGTATGATATTAATTACCCTGTATGCTTTATATTTTTTATTTTATAGTACAAACTGATGAAAACTGTAATATTAGCCGAAGCTTCGGCTTCGGCAAAGGGGCTTCGGCCGAAGCTTCGGCTTCGGCAAATTTCTGGATTCGGCACACCCCTACTTCTAATATATATATATATATACATACTAGCATATCTTTATATATATATATATATAAAAACATATATATATATATATATATATATATATATATATATATATATATATATATATATATATATATGACAATCTTCTCTTTTCTTTCATCTCTTAATATTAATTGTTGTATCAAATTTAAAAAATTAATTTGGATTATTCTTTTAGTGCATATATTTTTAGCTGACCTAAGTTCTTTCAAAATACTTTCAAACTAAAAGCATCGATCTATGTAGTGCAATTGAACAAGTAAACACCACAAGAAAAACTATTCATCATTTAAGAGAAAATGCTGATTCTGAGTTTCACGAAATGTTCGAATATTCCATGGAACTGGCAGCTCATATATATATATATATATATATATATATATATATATATATATATATATATATATATATATATATATATATATATATATATATATATATATATATATATATATATATATATATATATATATATATATATATATATATATTGAAATAACAGTACTGAAGCAGTTGGTCTCCAGAGGCATCGACCCAATCCATCTCCTACAGACCAGGTCCTCACTATCGACTAACAGTTTTTAAAACATGTTTAGATGATATAATATTTTCAGTTGATGAAAGGTTTTCAACACACCAGAATACCATGTCATCTCTTTTGTTCTTTATTCCAGCCAACTTTGACGTTTCATTTGACAAAGTTCAATCCGCATTCGAATTCTACAGATACAACTTGATTCGTTCTTACGATGAAGTCATCCTGGGAAATAGGGAATTATGGAGACAAAAGTGAAAAAGGTTCTCGAGAAAAACTCATAAGTCTCCTAGCCGGATTAGACGAATGCGCCGAAAACTTGTTCTCAAGTATAAACATACTGTTGAAAATATTTGCCGTACTTCCTGCTTCTACAGCTTCAGTTGAACGAAGCTTTTCAAAACTGAAATTAGTTAAAACGTATTTGAGGAACACAACAAGTGAAAATAGTCTGAATGGACTTGCTTTACTCTTTATTCATAGAGACTTGGCTTTAGAAATCACCAACGATCAAGTCATCGACCATTTTGCTGGATCTGGGAATGAATGAAGTTTGCAGCTAGTTCTGTAAAGTCTATTTAAAAATTAAAACTATTTTGTTGATAATTATTGCTTTCCTACTATTCCATTCCTACAACAGCATTAGAATTACGTAACCTATAACGGTTTGTTAAGAACGTTAAAATTTAAAAAATGAGACTAACTTTAATTAGAGTTCGTAAACAAAAGATAGAAGTTATTAACCAAAGTTAAAATATTGATAAAGTGAAATTTTATGATCTTTTTATATTCTTATAATAATTTCAAATTTATATAAGGTGAAATTTTTTCCATCTTTCCTAATTCTCTTAAACATATCTCTCAGTTCTCTCTAGTACATTACATCTCACATACAAATTCTAAAGGAAATCTAAAGAATCTCAATTTTCCCATATATATATATATATATATATATATATATATATATATATATATATATATATATATATATATATATATATATATATATATATATATATATATATATATATATATATATATATATAAATAAATTATATATATATATATATATATATATATATATATATATATATATATATATATATATATATATATATATATATATATATATATATATATATATATATATATATATATATATATATTTATTTATATTTATATATATATATATATATATATATATATATATATATATATATATATCTATATATATATAAAATATATATATATATATATATATATATATATATATATATATATATATATATATCAGTAGCGGCTCGTGAACCGAAAACATGGGGAGGCACTTCAAAATATAAAATGTATATATATATATATAATATATATATATATATATAAAAATAATATATATATATATATATATATATATATATATATATATATATATATATATATATATAATATATATATATATATACTATATATCTTACTTAATTTCCATAAGCGCGTCAAAGTAGTCGGTTTCAAAATTGACAAAATAAATTTTAATTTCCATTTTAATTTCAATTTTCGCACCTTAAAATGCTTTTTTTTTATTTAAACTTTCGTTTCATATACAATACATTTAACAATTTGTAGTATTAAATTTTCTCCGTTAAGTAACTTATATATATATATATATATATATATATATATATATATATACAATACAAGAGAATATATATATATATATATACACATATTTATATATGTATATTTTCTCTGTTAAGTAACTTATATATATATATATATATAGACAATGCAAGAGAATGAATAGTTTCATATTGCACATTTTTTAACATTTGAATTTCAATAGGCTTACAACACTCGAAAAAAATTTAGTAATTTTTAAATAAACTTAAGTCGAATACTATTCAAATATTCCCGTATTTACAAAACTAACAGCTCAATTTTATTAAAAACACACGAAATCAGTAATAAAAGTAATATGAAAAGCATATTATTATCAAATAGAACTGCACGCACATCTTTATTATTAATAACGAAAATATTGCAACTGATCTGACTCAGAGGCAATCTGTATCGTAGCCGAATTTGAGTCATACGTGTTTTCAGCGACTCTAACGTTGAGTCAATAATTATTCAAAGGAATTATGAATATTACATAAGTCGATATAAGAGATGATCAAGTTAGCATAAAATAATTATTAATTAGTTAATTATTATAATTATGTTATTAATAATATTATTATTATTTCTTGCTAATGCAATTTAAATGGGGATTATTTAAAAAAAAAATGACTGATACTGACTCGTCAGGCACATCCAAAGTTGCCTTGCCCTAGAGAATAAGGAACTATTTTTTTGACTCCGAGAATTAACAATTGGCACCGATCGCTACTATTAAAAAAGGAATCGAGTAGAAATTGATGCCGGCATCTTAAAGTTAGACTTCGAACGAAATCATTATATATATATATATATATATATATATATATATATATATATATATATATATATATATATATATATATATATATATATATATATATATATATATATATATATAGGCCTATATATATATATATATATATATATATATATATATATATATATATATATATATATATATATATATATATATATATATATATATATATATATATATATATATATATATGTTGACTTTTTAATATTTTTTGGGCTCACTAAGGAAAGTAGGCGTTGCCTACTCTGCCTACCCCCAAAAGCCGCCACTGATATATATATATATATATATATATATATATATATATATATATATATATATATATATATATATATATATATATATATATATATATATATATATATATATATATATCAAGGGGCAGAAGAACCCCATTATACATTTTTGGGTAAAAGAACTAATGTTAACCTTGTTTTGTTAGTAATTTTTATTTTCCTTTTACACACAGACCACACTTTTACAAAATATATATGTATATATATGTATATAATAATAATAATATATATATATATATATATATATATATATATATATATGTATATATATATATATATATATATATATATAATATAGATGGATATATGTATATATATATATATATAATAATAATAATAATAATAATATAATATATATGTATAATAATAATATATAATATATATATATATATAATATATATATATATATATATATATAAATATATATATATATATAATATATAATATATATATAAATATATATATATATATATATAATATATATATATATATATATATAATAATATAATATAATAATATAATAATATATATATATATATATATATATATATATAACTTAATAACTATATATATATATAAAAACATATATATATATATATATATATATATATATATATATATATATATATATCTATATATATATATATATATATATATATATATATATATACTATAATATATATATATATATATATATCAGATAAAAACAACCCATTACGTTTCTGACTCTCTTTGTCCTCGTTGGGAGTGCTGCGTTGAAGTGTTGGTTCAGGACGTGGCTTCGGTTTTGTATCACTTTCGTAGTATGCTCTCTGCCCAAAAATCCAAAACTTCAAGATGGAGAAATCGGGATTACATACTTTAAATTTATCAACGGTAATATATATATATATATATATATATATATATATATATATATATATATATATATATATATATATATATATATATATATATATATATATATATATATATATATATATATATATATATATATATATATATATATATATATATATACTGTATTTATATATATATATATATATATATATATATATATATATATATATATATATATATATATATATATATACTATCTTTCATATATATATATATATATATATATATATATAGAGAAGAGAGAGAGAGAGAGAGAGAGAGAGAGAGAGAGAGAGAGAGAACCGCCAAAAAGAAAAAAACGATTTTTAGCGAAATTCTATTGAAAAATATGCTTTTGTCGGTGATAAAAATAGAAAAAGTTTCAAAATAATTCGTTCAATTGGTTTTCGGAATCCATATTTTTTTTAATGGTTTTTTTTTTCCACAAAGAAATGGACTATAATTAATAATTATAATTGATTGAAGGGAGAAAATGATAATTAATATAGTATTAAGAGGGAATATATATATATATATATATATATATATATATATATATATATATATATATATATATATATATATATATATATATATATATATATATATATATATATATATATATATATATATATATATATATATATATATATATATATATATATATATACTATATATATATAATGAGGGAATATATATATATATATATATATATACCTAGTTTTAACCTTAGAAATTTAACTCGATGTTCCTTTCAATAATTTATTCCAATTTTCTTTGTTAGTAAAAGAAAGAGTGTAATGAAGTTTTTCAAATACACCTAAAAAGTGAGGTGTGTATTTGACTGTAACGTCAAAAAAAAAAAAAAGTAAAAAAAACACTCAAAATTTGGTTAATAACTAGTATTATAATCGGTACATTAACAATGTGGGCTTTGAGCTTCTATTTAAAGATGCTCTCTTAAACGTCTTCGAGTGTAGTGATGTAGCCCATTTATCTTAAATTGTGGGACATTGATATTCAATTCTGCAAGGCGAAGGTGATACACTTACTCTGATACTTGGTTATAGAAATCAGTACCAACACATTAAAAGTAGTAATCTTTATAAATGCTATATGGAACTTAACGTCAGCGAGAGCAAAAGTCATAGATCAACTCTTTTTTGCATACTCGTACTATCAGGCAGCAAGACTAGTACTGTCAAGACTAAGTTACTGGTATTTGGTATTTTAATCATCTGGTGTTTTAATCACTTTTGGGGAATCAGTGTTTCATACCTGTCTTCGTCAGAGGTGTTGTAAATACGCTAATTGGAGTGAAGAAAGACATGCTGTTGATGAAACAAATCCTGTCAATAAATGAACAATGGTTGTTAATTTCTTGACGGAGAACCGCTTAGTGCTTGCTTCTTTATTAAATTCATCAAAGTCCAAAAATCAGGGTTTGAACAGCTACTGGTTTTCATCCTTGGAGTCGTCCTGTATTTATGAACGATTAAGCTAGAGCTACACATGCCGGAGACAGCACTCAACAGCTTCTGTCTACCTTGATGGGTGAAAAGAAGAGTCGTGTTATTCAGATAAACTACTCTCTTCTTGGTAAATACTGCTCGAACACCTTAGCTTAATCTAGCAGAAAGTGTATTAATAACTATATAACAAAAATAACCCCTAGATTAGTTCCCTATTAATCTATTAATTGATTGGGACTCGTATCTCTTACTTTCAACAACTTACCATAAATCTGGATAAATTCATCCTTTGATTGAAAGTACAAAGTTTGTGTGTGTATTGTGGTTTTCGTAACGATAAGAGAAATGGTAAAATAATATCCGTATACCCGAGTAGTACGATAGAATTTTCCAATTTTGAACACGAAATTAACCCAAATTCTAAATCTTTTTTTTCTCACTTCTTTAAGGTTGAATTTCCTGTGATTCAAAAGCAGCTTCCTCTGAATAGGAATCTCTCAACTCCTACTACGACCGGAGATTCGTCAACTTTAGGAAGGTTTGTTGATTTATTCTAAGAATCTTCACTTAAATTAAAGATTTTAGATTTGTTACCTTTACAATTTGTTGTATATTTCTATATATTTTAAAGATGAAAATTGTACAATTTACAAGATTTTCTCAAACCTCCAAAAAACCAAAAGTACATTTTAGCATAAAAAATCAAGGGCTTGATTTCCTTGTGTATAGACTGAGCTAAACATCTTTCATTACCCCAATAAGTTCACGTGTCACATTTTACAAATAAAATCCAATTTCGATGTTACAGAACTAATACATTTGTATATTAACCAAAAAAATTCATTTACTGCCCGGTGATAAAATCAATGTTTTTTTCGGGTTTCCAGCCGAAGCCAATTCATATCATATAATTACCAAATAGGTGCCTGACGTTTTCGGTTAGCTTACAGTGGTGGCCAAAATGGAAAAAATATAAAAAATAGTAACTTTATGACATTAAAAGATAAAATTTATAATATTTTCTCACAGTCTTAAAGAGCAAAAAAAAAACGGCGATAGGGGTAGGGGCAACCAGTCAGTTATATATTAATATGAGTATTAAGTCACTATTACTTATGAGCATAAAATATAATCAAAAAAGGAATATATGTCTTATTTAACCAATTAATTGAGCAAATTTCAGTACTTAAAGAGCGCAAAAAAAAAAAACGGCGCGATAGGGGATGAAGCTTAATTATACAAAACTTTATTAATATGCTTTATTTAAAGTCTATTATAAATGTTTTATCTAGTAATATTTTACACAGTGATTGTACATTGAACGATTTCCTCATAGATTCCTGATAGAAAAATAATAATAATAGTATATTAAATAAATGCCGGAGATTTCTCTTTTCCTTGGCGTTCGTGATATAAAATATTAATAATAATTAAAAATAAAAATGCGGGAATTTTCTCTTTTCATTGCAGTTTTCATTTGTCATACAATAAAAAAATAAAAATGCAGCATTTTTTCTCTTTTCAGTTTCGTTTGATAAAATAATAATAATTAAAATAAAACGCAGCTTTTTCTCTTTTACTGGCGTTTCTGATATTAAATATAAAATAATATAAAATAACTTTTAAAAAACCTATTCATTCGCGTTCAAAAAAGTATAAACTTATTATAATAATAAAAAAACTTCACTAACACTTATTCAGTGTTGTTAAAAAAATGATAATAAATATATAATAAAATAAAAACTTTCAGCACACCTATTCATTTCGTATCCCACGAAAAACACGGAGCAAACCAGAACGCTAGCCTTAGCTTTATCACAGAGAAAACGTTAGGCTGAGTTACTGCCAAAAAAAGGTGGTTATTGTGGTAATATTTTGTTTTTATCAAACCTTCCCTATGTTAATTTTCTGTAGTTGCAATTTGCGAGATAATTTAAATAATATGTGCAAGAAAGATAGATATTACCAGCTACTGAACGCAAAAAATAGGGGAGTAGACAAAAGACAATCTGTACGGATCTCCGTATAAAAAAGAGTGACTTCTCATTGGCAAAAGTTTTGCCGGAAAACGTGTGGAAAATAAAGGGGGGGGGTGGAGGGGGTATTCCCTTAAAATTGGGGGGTCTTCCAATAAAAAAAAAAAAAAAAAAAAAAAAAAAAAAAATCAAAAGGCTACGAGATCTAACGTGGAGGAAATGGGGAAGCACTCGGGCGATGCTTTACTAACAGATCATATCGAGAAGTGAAATGAGGATGTCTTCGAGGCAATAACAGGGCAATCATAATATCATTTTTGTTTATAAAATAAAGCAAAATCATAGGAAATTAAAAAAATAAATACAAGAGAATATACTATGCAAAATAATAAAAAAATTTTTGATTTAGGTTCCTATGCTGGAAAAAAATTATTAGTATTTTGCGCAGAGGGGTTTGATAGTTGGGCTCTATTGCGGGATACACTGGTGAAGTTTGTTTAGGTTCTGGTTATTGGAGCTTCTGAAGGCGGGTGTCTATGGATCAATCATAGGTATACTGAAGGGGCTTTG
Source organism: Trachelipus rathkii (assembly GCA_015478945.1). Classification (NCBI taxonomy): domain Eukaryota; kingdom Metazoa; phylum Arthropoda; class Malacostraca; order Isopoda; family Trachelipodidae; genus Trachelipus; species Trachelipus rathkii. The sequence goes on along the minus strand of JABUQX010037636.1, from coordinate 10,768 downwards.
CGGAGGAGCTGCGGAGAGCGGACTGAATCGGACGGAGTTTTATATAAAAGAGTAAATTCTACGGGTTACAGAGATAGGCAATAAAATGGGAAAAAAACGTGTGTATTGAAAATGATGGATTGTTGATTAATTCCTGAGTCGTAAAGTGGTTTTTTGTTTTATGTTGTTACGAAGCTCCATGTGGATGAATAGTTTTATTTCAACTTTGAAGTGAGAGTTATTGTTTGGAAGGAAGTTCATATTATTGTCTAGGTGTTCCAGAAATGAGGTTTTTGAAGCCGTTTGTTGCAAGGAAAGAGGTTGTGGAGCGGTATTTTGAAAGAGTAATTTTTCAGTTACCAGGGTGCATCCTTGGAAGAGGGAGAATAATGCACCCGTGCCTAAATTTGGCTGTTTCATATAGGGCAAGGATAGAGCGGTTATAGGAGAGGAAAGGGAGTTAAGGTATATAGTTTCCACTTTAGGGGATGGTAGATGAGTAAGATGATATTTAGTTGCAGAATGTAAGTGATTGGGTTTGAAAGTATGGCTGACAAGATACAATCTTGAAAATTTATTTATGGTATAGATATTGAAGGAAAGCCAATGTGTTTATCGTTGGAGATGCTTGCAATATCTTTTGAAAGATTGTTGGTCTGTGGTGGTGATTTAATTGTTTTTGGTTTTAACAGATAATTATGGTAGGGGTATAGCGTATATTCTAGAATAGTGTCATTGAAAGGGCGTGTTGGAGAACTGGATGATGTGGTAAGCTTCATAATGGGTTTCTTCGGAGAATGGTATGATTGTAGATACTGTATAGGGGTGATTTCCTTGAATATATGACCAGGAGAAAGTAAGAAATTGGTAAAAATTTTCGCGGTTAAGAGGAAGTATTGGTTGATGATGTAGAGTTTGACTGCTGTTTTGAATAAGTTCAAGTATGATGTCAAATGAATACAGATTTAGAGGAGTGTTATGAGTTTTGGCGTTTTCCCAGATGTTCTGAACTGTCCTAATAAGATTATATATATTATCTGAGATGATCTTTTCTAGGTTGAGGTAAATGTTTAACTTTAAGAGTTCTTGTTGAAGTTCTATTGAAGAAATGGATGCATTTACATACTTTGTGATGACTATTAGGTTATCTTTTATGGCTGTTAATGTGTTGGTATTGTTATGTATTTGTTCTTTTTAATTATACAGGTGGGTTCGTGTATCTTGTAATATGTCTATTCTAGTTTAGCTTTTGAAATATCAATTCCCAGGCTTGCGCGTTCCAAAGATATTGCACGTGAAGCCTATGTACATTAGACTCTTTTGGTTTATTCTGGGGTTTTGCTGAAGGCCTATGATTTTACAGGATAGGACCAGGATCTTTTGATAAATTAAAACAGTAATCTTTTGACTTTCGACCAAATAATGTTTTTATCATACTTATTCTGGGGACAGTATTGTTCAGCTGTAAAATCTACTTTTAAATTACGTTCTATGAATAAGAATATAAATAGATTTTAAGTTTTATTTGCTTACTACCCTTTGTTTTGTTGGAAAAATTACTTCTGTATGTATGGCTTACAAGTCTGGTGTGTTTTAGATAGGAAGTGTGAATTTGATCTGTCCTATTCGTTTTGCTATGAATCTTGGATTTTTTCAATTTTGATTTCTTTTTCAGCAATAGCTGGAAATTGCTTGTTTTAAATTAACCAAATTAGCATGCATGTTTGTGAGAGTATATGAAAATTTTTTTTTGAAGATTTGTTTTTGTTTTATTCAATATTTATTTCTAAGAAAAAATATCTTATTTTCTTGAACTATTTTTTAATATCTATTGTGTTATTCATAAATGTCTATTTTATAATATGTTTTTATATTATATACGTGGGTGTAAATGTATATTGTTTCCCCTTGGGAGTTTTTAAGAATAAACTAAATAATATTAGGCTTGTGATGTCTTGGTGGAAAACCTCTTCGAGGAATATTTTGTTGTGGTGGTAAATAATATTGGCTGCCACCTCTAGTTATTGTTCTTTGTTGTCTGTCCTTAAAGCCATGGGCATGAGGGGGATGATTTGTGTTTTGCTCATTGGGAAAATTTGGGAACAAAGTGTGTTCTCTGATATGTTATCTGTGTTTGGGGAGGAGGTGAATTGTATTTCTGGTGTAGGTTGGGGGGATAGGATTTGTCTTGAGGAGAAGGGAGGTGGGAATGATGGAGGAGGTTGTAATGTTCTTGTGGATTGGGGAGGTGGTGTGGCGTGTCGTGGAGTTAGGTATCGGATGTTGCGGGGGGTACTTTGAAGGAATTTTGGTGGTAATGGGGGTAGGTGTTGGAGGTTGACTTTGAGTGCTGAGGGCTGTTATGTGAGGTTGCAGAAGGCTGTTTGAGGGTGGAGTTCATTAAGATATTTATGGGGCTTCCTGGTGGAACACGTAGAAAGAGATTTACGTAAAAGAAGAGGGAGGGAAAAGAAGTTTTTCTTGCTTTTAGGAAGGTGGGCATGGGAGGTAGGTTTTGCTTGAGTTTGAGGAAAGTAGTTGAGAAGTTGAAGGAAGAGGTGGTTGAGAACTAGGTGAAGGAGAGATGGTGAAGGAGGAGAAGACGGAGATTGAGGTGGGTGATGAGAAGGTTGGTAGGGAAGGTGAATCAGATTGAAGGTGGGGAGGAGGGGGGAAGGTAGAGATTTCTCTGTGGTGATTGCAAAGAGGGTGGAAGTTGTCTCTTAAATAGATAGGTGTTTGGAATTGTGGGTAGGGGAGGGAGGGGTTTGATTTGAACCATTTTAGGAGGGGGTTTATTAGATGGTACAAGATCCTTTTTGGTTTGGATCGGTAGTAGAAATTGATTTTAGCTTACGTTTTAGTTGATTTTTTATCGTTATACCTATGCACAATAAATTTTTTTTGAATTTTAACAGTTTGCAAAAGTATTATTGTGAACTAACTGTTTGACCAAGAAAGGGCCTGTCCACTTCGAAAACAATTGGACTTTGCCCTGCTCTCTTGACGTCAATTCAAACCTATAATCCAACCATGGAGTTGTGAGGTTGACACCATTTTATGTATGTTTATTCTTTGTGTTGTTGTTTCTTTGTTGAATGGTAGGCGAGCCTTGGTCTGAATGAGATTTAGTCTTTTCAGAAGGACTATAACTACAGATCAATGAGAGTGAATAAGAGGAGGAAAGGTAGAATTACAGAAGCTATTAAAGATGTTTTTGACAAGAGGTCAGAAATTTTAATCAGTAGGAGAACCAAGAAGGTCAGCGCCCTTCCTTTTGGTGAAAGCACGCTTAGCCTGTCGAATAATATTCCTGAACAGATTCTGAGATGAGTGATAGGTAAACGAGTTCCATTTCCAATGTTCTTCGAACGCGATGTTTACTTGCTTTTACACCCACTGTTGCAATCTCTTTGAGAATTAGATGTTTAGTTCAGGGTCTTGTAGGAATTACATCTTCAGGCTAACTATGGCGCATATAGACCTTTTCTAGCAATGCATGGCTATATCTTTAGCTGTGTGTTGAATGAGAGACGGTTCCACGTATTCTCGTGAGGCGTGTCCTCATCCCAATATCTATACTTGGCTTTAGTCTTTTGCAGGTAGGTAGAGGGCCCAGCACATCGAGATGAAGTCTCGAGAATGGCTCTAGCGGGAGAGGGTAACTCTTTATTTCAGCCATCTTTGGCTTGTTACCTTTAACTCTGATGAGCCAAGTTTGTGCATATTATTCACCGAGTATAGAGTTTGGAAAGTATGTACTTTCCTGTTCTATACACGTTCTCTCAATACCCCCAATGTCAGATGGCGAGAGAGTCATGGTTAAATCAATGTGAATAGATCATTGAGCAGGTTCTGGAAGTAAGAATGTTGACATCTGTGTTGCATAATGCAAATATCGTCAATAGAGCACATTGTGGAAAAGTGTCAGAGTAGGTGTCTTGTTGGTGGAGAGGTTGTTTGAGAGATTAAAGGTTTTTGCAAAATCATAGAGATCCTTCAACCTATTGCAGGCCTTTTGTTCTCACAAAGTTTTCTTTTGTTAGATGAAAACTTATTTTTGGCAGATTGTGTTTTGCGACGAGTGGTACGTTAGAGGAAGGGGGTTCGGCTTAATAGTTGTACCACGTTTAACTCTTTGTTTATAGACAATCGTGGTGGTTAAATGTTGGACATTGAGAGTCCAACGCTTCGAGTCTCGCAGAAGCTGGCTATGTTTGGATAAGATGTTATCGCGAGGTTGATTATCTGTCAATATGTGACACTCTACCTCAAATATGATTTTTAATTTGCCGCCAGCGGCAAAAATCGATAGCCAAGCTGATCTAACTCAGAGGGTGTGATGTTTGTTTCTGCTTGGATAAGGATCTTGGATAAAGGAGAGTTTCTCCTTAATGTTTTCATTCCTAGATTGGATAAACAGGCTCCAAGAAGCAATATTTGGGCGTCGTGTTGATGACAAGGGTTTGGATTTTTAGTCTGCTGTACACAACTGTGGGTGTAGACAATAACTTGATTTTAAGTATTTGCAAAAGCCTCAGCTTGCTTTCGGGACCCAAAAAAGTGACTGTTGCTTTTTGCATTGAGTGGTGTGTAATGGCTTACATCAGTTGGAGTACGTCCAGAGGTGAGAAAATAATTTAAGAAACGAGTAAAACTCTGCGCGTCTCTGAGACTTTTGTAGGGGGTTTGAAAGCTGTAAGAGTTTTAGGTTTTAGAGGGTCTGGGACTTATGGACCTGCTTTGGGATTTTTTAAACTGAGAAAGGAGAGATGTCTTAGACATTACCTTCGAAGTTTCATTTTTCACTGTTTTTCGAATGCAAATCGAGAATTTCTTTATTGTTTTCAAGATGGTTTTTAGAGAGTTCCACATGTAATGAACGTCGTCGATGAAACTCTGCAGCGTTGCCTAAGGTTTATGTTAAACAGGTTAATCCATTAATTTAGCAATGCTGAGGGGGTTGGCTAACCAAGTTTAACTGTAGTATTGGCAATACTGCATCTCAACGTAGTTTAACAAGCACAAGTAGGGTCGGTGTCGTCTTCTCATTATTTCCATGTGTTTGTAACCATCTTTTTGAGGTCGACACAGGTAACAGGCAACGGTTCTAGAGGCTCAAAATATTCTTTGAAATGAATGCAACCGGAAACCTCGTAATGTATGTGACCTTAAGGAGCTTAATAGATCGCACACACCCCGATAAGATCAACTGCTTTTTTTTGGAATGATCAGTAGGGGGCAGAGGTTCGTTGAGTTGAGGGTATCTTATATCCCTTGCTGACGAGAACTCTCCACCACTTTCTTATGTGTTGTTTTTTTAAGTACCTTGTGGGGGGAGCAGGTATGTGGTCGGTTAATCCTTAGGCGCATATTTCTTGATGTACTTTAAATTTCATTAGGGAAGATCCGGTCTTCATCTCTTGCTAATGCTATGATGTCTTTGGGTAGGACATGAGGAGAGGTCCATACGATTCAGTAATATTTGATCCGTCATAGATTGCACTTCGTCTTTTATTTGAGACTCCTTGACGATTGTTACTTTATAAGTTTTTCGCAGTTGCGCTGCAGAAAGGGCCTCTAGACGATGAGCTAACTTATACATGTTGAAGGTTTGAACGGGGGGTATCAAAGGGATAAAAGAGGTTTTGCGAGTTGTCAAAAGGAGTTTGTTTGCAGATGTGATTGTGCGGCGGACATATTTAATAATATCAAAGGAACCTGGCCTGTGTACAGAGCTATACAACTCGATACAATATACAGTTATGGAGATGATTTAAGAGCCAAGATGAGCGGTAGGAGGGGGGTGAAGCTAAAAGGCTTTAAGACAGTGTTGGTCTGTTGCAATACAGGATCAGGTTAGAATTTTAATAGTTAATTTAATATGATTATCTGGATAAATAGTTTTTCATTGTAAAGGTTGTGTCTTGTAGGGTGAGACGGCAAGAGCGTTGTGATTTACCTGAGGTTTAGGAAGGCTTTGACGTTGTGGGTATATGGGAATGAGAGGCATAGAGATGTAAGCTGTATCAGACTTAATAGAATAGTGTTTTTGTCGCCACTTCAATTAGATATTAGGTTGGAGTTTAAAAATTAGTTCCAAAAGCTTTAATCGGTTTGCACAAAAGGAGTTGTCAATGACATGAATTTCTGGTCAGTTTATGTGGTTTATGCTTGAAATTCAAATGCCCGTACAATTTGATTGATATGTGACCCCGGTAATTGATTCAAACAATTGGAGTGTTTTGTTTCAGGGGATGTTTAATGGCTATTTTGCGTTTCATGCTATTCTAGAAATGGGGAATGTCTTAAATGAACGCGAGGAGTTAGTCGGCTAGTCAACTAAAAGGTATTTTTTGTTGTAAGTAGTAAGAGTTAAACAGATTTCGTTAACAAATAGCAGGGTCCTATGAGAGAAATGAATGTGCTTTTTTTCTGCTTATTATGTTTGTTGTTGCAAATGATGAGACAAGTTGTCCGGGTGGATATGTGCTTTGAGACTATGTTGTTTAGTGCTTGAGTGTGAAACAAGAGGTGATTTGGTTTTGAGATTTAAAGTGTATCAGAGTCTAATATAGTGTGGTTTGAGTAGAAGATTTGAAAAATCAGCGGTTGTTGAGAAATTAAGTTTTGTGATGAATTTAAATTTGATGTCTGTTGGGGTGTGTGGATCGATTCCTTTTTCCTCAATGTGAATTTATTGGAAAATGGTTTTTGGTTTGACAATGGAATGGACGTCATTAGTGAAAGAGAAGAATAAGTTGCCTATGAGGAGGAGAGAGAGCTTACATTTATGATCAGAAGTGAATTCTGCAACTTGAGAGGGACTAAATGGAGGGTGAGGCTCGAAATATTTATGTCAAACATTGTTCTTAGTGTGTTGTAAAATTGTACTGAAAAATTACCATATTATATCAAAATCTTATAAAAGAGTTGAAATAGTATACGTTTGGTACGCGGTATCTGAGGAGGCTTTTTGAGTTGGAAGGGGGGGGGAGGGGGAGTGGTGAGAGGATTCTCATGTGGAATGAGAGAGGTGTATAGAAGGTAAGAGAAATCCTATATATAGACATCAATAGTGGGGAAAGTATTGTTTTACAATCGAACACAGCGACCAGAATTTGTGGATCTTAAATTGGAATGGAGATGAAAATAACAGAGTAGAGGACGAGTTTTGAACTGAAAACCGTATGCTGAAAGGGTATTAAATTTAGGTCAATTTGCATTTCTTCATTTTACAATTTACTCCTAACTAAAAGTAAATTTGGAGTAATAATTATCTTTCGTGGGGGTTGTGCTATGCCTAGTATATATTTTGGTGCTGTGTCTCTACTGAGTTTCTTTCGTCTGTAGAGGTTAAAGTGCGCTTTCTGACCCCTATTTCACCATCCACTGTTATTGATTGTCCCATAGCCTCTATCATGCGCTAGAGATGTTATTGAGATGCTACAGTCGCTGTTCTAACCTTCGCTCTCTGTTGCTATTGTATACATTTGGTCAATTCTCGTTTCCTTCCCAATGTCATGTCTGCGTTGAAGCAAAATAATATCTTTGCATACACTTTCATTAACTTTCTTCAGTGTATCCTTCTATATGCGGCATGTTTGGTGACTTTTACTGGAAATCATCCAGATTATGTACATTATATTAATATACTTTCACTGTCGCCAATGCGGTTGTTTTGCTTGAGAGGGTCCTATCCGCAGTCATCCTGAGATTACTAAATGGGCAATAGGGTACCTTGAGTGTGTGAAACTCAAGAGGCTTGGTTTTCCTTTTCGTCCCATGTTCTCTTGACCATAGTTCTGTTTCCATAGGTATTGCTACCTCATTATTTTTTTCATTAACATTTAAAAACTCTTATTAAAATTTGATTTACCATTAAAAATAAACAGTTTGATGTAAAAATTGTTAGTTCCACTCTTTTTGCGCAATAGCGGTCCGAAGTTAGGAATCAAAACTTGAACGTTAGTCAGTGATTGTGAGATGATTGGCGGGGTGACCCTAGCAGAACTGCATTTTGATTATAAAGATATTGTTTAATAAACAGGATCCTTAATGACATCTTCATTTGGTAACCTATCGAGGAACATCTTGGGAAACGTTAATCACAGATTAATCAGAGCCTGAAAAATAAAGAAGAGACATTTTGCCTATCTGTGTAGTTGTGTGTTTTGAGCTAAGGAGACGCATTGCGGAGTCGTTTTATCACACATTAATTCTGAAATTTTAAACTATTATCTTGTGTAGTTTTTGATCTCGTTATAGGAAGGGAGGTTCTTCCAACTTGCCTACCTCTTGATTGGAAAAATTCCTGCCTCTTGATGATGTAATAATATCATACTCACTCGTAATACACATAGAGTTTGTTGCGCATCATATTTGCTTCATCAGGAACTCTTCGTGATGATTGAGGTGGTGGTGGGCTATGCCATTCGGGCATATGAGGTTTGCTTATTTTCCATGTCGACACATGATTTTGATGCGGTTTTTGCTGGTAGTTCGATTTGGTTCTCGGTTTCATCCATTGATAAGATTCTTTTCTGAAATTACTGCTTCCCTTCCATTTCTATTGTATATTTTTGTTTATCTGTCGTTATGAAGGGGGTGCTTCAGTGAAATTTGTGTTATTGGATTCTTTTGAGTCTCTTGCAGTTGGTTTCGCCCTCACAGGTTATGCTTTTCAGACATTCGGCAGTACGGATCGAAAGGACAAAGGGGGTGGGTGGCATGCAGTCGCCAGTGATAGCCAATTTGACGGCGTCTATGGCGCCTCGCGGTGATTTTGTCTAGAGTTGTGAAACAGGGCTGTGGCTTCTTATGCATTTGTTGGAGAGTTTCTTTTGATGCTTGGGGAGAGTGTTGAAATTTTGGCTGCTGGGGAAATTTTGAGGCTTCGGAGTGAATAGGAGCGCTTTTTTGGATGTACTATTTGCCTTGAGGTGAGAACATTTTGATCGAGTAGTTAATCTACCTCGATCTTTGGAGGATTCTGAATTTTGGTCCTGTGGATGTCGAGGTTGGGATTATAAGTACTTCTTGACATCGCGTGCGATATATCAGGCTTTTCAGGTAATAAAGTACCAATATGTAAAAATGCAGTGGCAGTGATGAGCTTTTCGTCTGGATGGAAAGCGACACCAAAATAGGAAAGTGTATCATAAAGCTCTGTGTATAATTGTTGCAAAGAGAGAGCCAGAATAAGGGAACGGTCCTTCAGCCACTTTGACAGTTTCTATCGCTGTACATAGCGTCAAGAGAAGAAAGTGGATTTTATCAGAGAAATATTAGTGGCTTTTCTTGGCCATTGCAAAACTCAAGGAGATGGACGGACATTTTAGAAATTGTGGCTTCTGCGTTAAAAATTGCATCACTCAGTCGATTGTTTACTACCTGATTCAGACGCCTGGCCATTTCGGATTGCTCAGAGCACAGTGTTTTGAGTTGAATGTTCTCCTTATTTATTTCCCAGTGTTTAAGACAGGACAGTCATTTTTACTTTGACTTGCCGTGAGAATAATTAGGTCTGTAACGTTGGGTTAGTGGATATAGGTTGAGCCATAGATTGGCATTGATTTGGGCTGGTTTTTCGAGAAACGAATTTGGGGCTGTTCACCATTACTTTTGATGTTGCATATTGGCTGGTGTTTGAACCACATCCGTGGTCATTTTGAGTCAATTGATGGACAAAAATTAGACCCAAAAACAGCTTTTATTTGTACCTTTTAAATTGAGTTCCTTTGATTTTTTATTTAAAATTATTCAAAAGGGAGGTTATTTAAATTTACTTTAAAAAAAAAGTATACTATTTGATTTAGTGCTTTAATAAATGATAACGTTTGGATAGATTTGACCTAACTATATGTGATGATTGTTCTGCGACTTCCAGACTTAGGCAATCGAGGTGTATTGTCTTGCGAGATTTTATTCACAAATTTCTTTGAGTACTTCAGACGTGAAGTCGCCACTCTCCAAATTTGTTATCTGGTATAAGTATGATGCCTCTATGGGAGGGACTGCAAAGACACAATTTTTCATAAAACTTTATTTCTCAATTCCTCAATGCACTTAAAGTTACAAAAAATGAAATCAAATATAGACAAAAAAAAAAACATAGTGAAATGCTTTGCAATAGAAATAAATTCATTAAAGGACCGCTCAAATTTAATACCTACAAATATTTACAGTATGGACATGGTGGATATATGATTTTCAGCCAGCCTATAATAAAATGTGAATACATTCATAGCTATCAAAACCACAGATTTTCAAATCCATGAAAGTTATAAATAAAATTGAAGGAATTAAAAACCAGTACTCAAAAAAATTAAATATAAAAAACCCAAATTTACAACGAATAATTAAGAAGGAATTACAAAAGAGTAAGAGTTACATAAATTAAATTCACAATAGCGGTTTTAAAACCCTTTCAGACACTGTGTATACATAAAATAAATTCCAAAATAATTATTTTCTGGGTTTATGACATACCTGATAGTACAGAATTCCGTGGTCAACTCATAATTTACACATTTTTGGAGTCATAATATAAATAAAAACTTACATAAAATCTCTCATATACGATGAGAAAAATCTTAAACATATATGTAAACAGTTCCCATGATACCGGGAGATGAAAACTAAAAAAATGTATTACAAAATAAATGGAGAGAAAAACCTAAATGTATTCGACATTACTCGATAAAATAATGTTACAAAAACTTTGAACACTAATACGTGATAGAAAACAAAAAAAATTGCTAGATGTCTTGTCAAAATACATTGGTGA
>JABUQX010037635.1:0-16014 GCA_015478945.1 Trachelipus rathkii | reverse complement strand
TTTTTTATATTATATTATTTAACTTTATATATATATTAGTTATTATATATCACTTGAAAAAAATTTGTGTGATTGGAGATTGTATTAATATAACAAATATATTCTATCAGATATTTTAACATGAATAGTGACTAATTAATTAAAAACTAATTTTTGATGTCTTATATAAATATAGTTGTGTGAACCTGTATTGTAAATGTTTGGTTGTGTGTGTGGTTGTGTCTCTCTCTCTCTTTCTCCTCTTCTCTCTCCTTTTCTTCTCTTTCTCTTCTCTTCTCTCTCTGCTCTCTCTCTTCTTCTTTCTTTTCTGTCACCTCTTCTCTCGTGCGATCCTACATCGCAAATCACTAAAGATCGTGTACTCAAGGGACTTTCACTCGGCAACGAGCAAACTAGTTCTCTTAAGATTCTTTGCACCTTCATCGAGATACCCGCAAGGTTTGGGTCTTGTTAATAGTAACGACTCAACGCTGCTTATTTACATAATTTTCATGAAACTTATCTTCCTTCGCATCTGTGGCTAAGTTATCGAACATCAACTTAACGTATTTCTCTTTCAAAATTAAGCGATCAGTTTTTGTATTCGATCGTTTACACGTTGAACTTATACTCGTTTCTTATATGGTTCTTATACTTTAACCTCACTAGGTTGCAAAAATCTACTCATAAGTTTATCTACATTTTTGCGTGATGAAGTTCGGGAAAATTTGATTATTTATTAATGGGTGAAAACGAAAAAAAATATCTAAAAGTGATGTGACGTGTACTTAATTGTTTTTCTTCGTTAATTTCCATAATCACTTTTGTCTTTTAAACCTTTAAAAAGCTTATGGAAAGCAGTTTTCCATTTTTTCTTTTTGTCTATTGTCAGCATTCTTCAAAATTACAGAGGTAAAGGACTTTTTATCGGTATGGCGCCTTGAGCGCAACTTAGCTTTTTCCGTATTATTCGCCATCTCTGTAGATATTTAAATCTTTATGATTTCTTTAGCCTTGGGGTTTCCCTCGGGTATTTTTAGTTCTCTTTACATACTTATTATTGGCTTTAACAACCAATTATTATATTATTTCTTCGGTGGTCGCATCTCACTATATAGGTTAAAGTTTCACTATAACTCGAACCATATCAAAATATTTTTCATCTTTCAATCAAACTTAACCGTACTAGTATGTTTTTATATTGGTATAATGTTAATCGGATATATAAGACTATTATTATACGTATTATAAAAACTATATTTTTTTTGCATAAAAACAATTTATATTATTTATTATTAATTTTATTATTTATTTTATTTAAAGTTTCCCGTTAACTATAAGTTAATTTTTTCTATTTATATGTATACAAAAGAATAAAACGAAATTTTAAAGGATGTGCTATTAACGATAATTTATTAATTAACTAAATTTAATATTTTTGTTCTTAAAAATTGTATTTGCTTTTTAATTAAATTAAGTATTTTATATTATATGTGATGCGATTAAAAAATAATGAGGTTTAAAATTGTAACTTTTTTAATCCGGCAGTTAAGAGCCAATTTTAACTAAGTTTAGATATTCTACATAAATTAAGAAAAATTTATGTATATTTCTTGTTATGAATTATAGATTAATTCTTCTTTCGGATCCTGTAGGTAAATCTTATACAACCCTGAAACCAAAATTTATAATCATTTCGAAATGGTTGTGGTCTGTCTAAGATGTTATGTTCAATAATAATTAAAATATTATATATACGTGTCTTCCCACATCATTATAATAGACACGCACAACAATTTTAATAGACTATTAATTATAATATAATAGTAATGTTTATTTTAAAGTTACTCACCTAAATTTTCATTTTAATAAGTACCTATAAAACGAAATCCGTTTAGGGTTAGAAAGATAATTATAACATATTAACATATATTTGTACTATGGACACTTTGTACTCTCAGATACATTAGTATTATATATAGAAGCGCACAAAAACTGATATAAGAAGGAGAGAAGGACGTAACGTTTATATATTTCAGCAAGCGAGCAAACTCAAGGGGTTTTAAAAGTATTATGACTTCCGAGAAAACAATTTGTTGTAGAAAAATCTTACACTCTACTCGTATCACTCAAGTGGGTTAAGTCTTTTTACAATATATTTTCGAATAACTTCTAAACATTACATCTTTATTACAGGAAAGCAGTGAGCACGTGAACAAAAATAATAAAATTTCGTATACTAAATATTTCAGTTATTTGATAAATTATTTATATATATAATTTATTATCAGATATCTTTTAAATTTGGCAAAAATAAATAATTTTTTTTACTTTACTTATTTAAATTTAAGGTAACTTAATTTATATAAATCAAAATTGCAAAATCATCTCGAGGGGTATGAAACATAAAATTTTTGGTTATGATAACTTAGCCATGAGAATATGGATATATATCTTTAGAGATTTATTTTAGATTTTTTCTTTTACCTAAATAATTTTCCATTCTTCTATGATTGGGTAAATATTACACTTATTTTCACTAATAAACTCACAAAATTATATATAAGTATAGTCTGTGCCTATTTAAACATAAAATTGAAAGCTAGTTCGCTCGTCTGTACCAATTAAAATAATTTCCGATCAAATAAATTAGGCACTGAAACGTTCCGAAGATCTGCACCGGAATCGACGAGCCTTAACGAGTTCTAATTTAGCCGATCGTATAATTAGCATATTATAGTGAATGATCAGCGGTATATATTTCGATCATTATAAATCATTTAGAAATTTATTATACTACTGTTTTTCAATACCGGTTCTGGTTTCGAGTTCCAGTGGCCTGGCTTTTCGGCGTGCTGTAACTGCTTCGGCGTGGCCTCTGCTGTTTTCGAGCTTCGTGCCCTGGTTCGGCGTGGGCGTCAGTCTAAGCTTTTCGGCGTGCGTTCATGCTTCGCGTTAGGCTTCTCTATGCGGCGTGGCCTGCTTTCGGCGTGGGCTACTTCACACTGCTTCGGGAGTGCTCACCTCAGCTTAGGCTGATGGCCAACTACTGCTTTATTGCGCGCATAGCTGCTTTTTGCGGCGTGCTGGCCCATTAATACTTACGGCGTTTGCCTATAAGCTTTCGGCTGATGGCCGCTAAAGTTTTCGGCTTGTAGGTTTAATATTTATTATAGAAACTGAATAATCTTATTTAGCATTAATTAATTTTTTGAATAAGAGGATTTTTCGGCCGTTCGTGGCTTCATAGTATCTAATTTTTCAGAATTTTTTAATACAATTAAATTTTTACTATTTATTAGCCATTTAATATTTATATAAATAATTGCCCCAACATTTAATAGAAATATTTATTAAGATAGCTATTACGTTCTTTTTAAACAATTAGATTTTCCGCTCGTTCGTTGTAGCTTTTACTAGCATCTTTTTTCGACGTTTGGGTTGTATATTTGTATAAGTAATTTATCTTGCACATCAGTAATTTCATATTAGGAAAAAAATTTATTATTAGCTTTTTTTTTATATCCAATAATTCAATTATTTCTTGTAACACTTTACGTATTTCTCGGCGATTCTTCTCGTTCGCTTCACAAGGCAATCTTTCTCGGCGGTATTGTGTGTGTCTTGTACGAAGCTAGGACTTATTCTGTTCATTCGCATTTATTCATAATATATAAAAAACTGAATCCCAATTGTTAGGCTCATATTATATATATTGGTGGTGACACGCTCACGATTTTCTCCGGACCTTCCGTTCGTGTCTGTCACGGCACTCTATTTTCGTGCGTTTGGTGTTTGAAAGTAATAATTTTGGCATATTTAATCAAACCTCATGTTTTTCTTATATGTTGGATAGATTGCAAAGTTGCAGGGACCAATAATTATAAGGCGAGAGGATCGTATATTTTTGGCACAATGCGCTATTTTGTTATTAAGTAGGTTTTGTTTGGTATGTTAAATCTGAAGTAAATTGCCTTAAAATTATTACTAAGATTGTACATCTAGTATATTATAAAAGACAAAATCAATAATAAGTAACAATATTTATTTCTCTACGATTACTATGTTTACACTAGATTATTTAACACTATAAAAGTGGTTGATATGCTTTTTATCCCATTTGTAACTTGCTTCATTGGTTAAGTGTTCGTCACTATCTTACTGCTTTATTCATATTTTTTTATTTTTTAATGGAAACATAATACCATTAAAAATTATAATAATTTATTTATGAATATTTTTTTGACAACAGCAAAGATTTTATAGTGCAACCTATTCAAGGAGTTACTTTTGCTTTATAAAAATCTAACGAACCGCTCTTCCGCTTCAGGATCCTGCATCATCCGATTTACTGCACGCCTTATCAGTCTTTCATAATTCGCAAACAATTTAAATTTCAATGTTTTCATTTTCTTCGTTCTTTGTTGATATTTTATTTCGCAGTGGTTTTTTGTGAGCCAACCAACAATACACACAGAAGAGGAGAGCATTGTTATATTGCGCATGCCGAGTAAAACTAGTGTTTTGTCAGTGCAGATCAGTATTAGTTTTTCGGGAAATACTAGCACACTTATCGTCGAGGGACGGTATATATTATAGGATCTTGCTGCTGAAACTTTCATTAGATAGAATTATTATTTATTATACACTTGACATATATCGTTGTTAAATTTGTTCCCCTTACACAATCGTGTATAACTCTTTAACTTATTCTAAAAAATTTACAGGAAAGCATCTTTATTATCTAAATATGAAAATATAGATTTAAAATGTATCACAGGAATGTTGATAAATGTTAAAATTACTCCTCTGTGAGGGTTGTGGATTATATACGAATTTAGTTTTAAATTTTTTTTTAGATTATTTATATTTTATATTCGATATAATCAATCACATATCAGACGTATTCGCCATTTTGTTTGTCAGTAGACATTTGCATGTAAGTAGTCTCTTGCGCTCATTCGCTTTGAACTAGTTGGATTTTTCGCTGGTCGTGAATCGCGAGAGAGTAAATGATTGGTTAATTAATTTTTCAGTATAAAATGTTACAATCTTTCTGGTTGAGTGAAGGTTTTGTCGAGGAGCCAATAATTTTTCTTTCATTAATCTTTAGAGGTCGGGTCTGGATACAGTTTTCGGGGCACACGGATTAATATTCGTCTACAAAAATCATATATACCTCCATCGGAAAAATAATAAGTTTAATATTAATTTATAATCTTAATTTTTTTTTTAATTGTTCCGCACTTTAAATTCTTTATATTTCTACTAAACTTTGAGAAAACTTTGAGATATTATTTAAAGTAGTCGGAGGGTGGACGAAATTTAAAAACTAATTTTTATGTTTTTAAACATGTACTCTTAACCGCTTTTTTTTTGTGTGTGACAAAATTAGAGGAAGAGGGACTTTTATCGGAAACGAGCAAACTAGTTTAGATTTCATATCTAGAAAAAGTTATGATTCGCTGTTGATGGAAAAATCTTCCTTCGCATCTGTGGCTAAGTTATCGAACCAAAAAAATTTATCTTTCAAAAACTAAGCGAGTTTTGTAAGTTTCGGAACGGATTATATTCGTTCAAAAACTTATATTACGAAAAAAAATTAATTTTATTTAATAATTTTTTTTATTTAGTTCCCCTAAATTTTCATTTAATAAAGAAAACGAAAATTTAAGGAGGACGAATTTAAAAACTAATTTTGATGTCCTAAACCTGTATTGTAAACAATGATATAATTATTCTTATCGAAATATTTTAATTTTTTATATAATATTTTTCTTTAATCTGGTTATTCTAAAATATCCTAATTTATTATTATAGAAAACAAATTTTTCAGGAAGAAAAATTAAAAAAAAATCATAATTCTATTTATAAAATAATTATTATCAATGTTCATATTCGCAACAAGTAAACTAATTTTGTGGCCCCAAACTTGTTTTGTTAACATTTCTTCGTTTGCAAAGAAAAATTTTCGGAGGGAAGGAGAATAAAATCTCAACCACCGAGAATTTTCAAAAAAAATTGAAGGTTTAGGGAACTAGGACTTCGAAGTTAGGATAGAAAACGAAATCGAGCCCGATGAAATGACGCTATAACAAGGGTTACTCTGCTACAAAACGTTTAAACGTATTTCGAAACAGAAATATCTTACTGGTAGCTCTGCCCGAGATCCGATGAAACGCCACAAAAAGAATCTACTATCTCCTATATATTTATAACGGTAAAACATCGCGTTTTCGAGATGTTGTAAACTCTCGAGGGTTATAATATAATATTTTGATTTAAGAACTTAGTCATGAATATGAAACAATTAATACGATAAATAGATTTTCTTCAACAGCAAAATCAATAAGGTTTTTCCCCATGAAGACTCAAAAACTAGTTTTCGACTTCGCTGCTCAATAAACATAATCGAACTAGTTCGCTCGTGCCATAAACATAATTGGAAAACTAGTTCGCTCGCTGGGCAATAAACATACATTGAAAACTAGTTCGCAGTCGCTGCCAATAAACAAAATTGTAACTAGTTGCTCGCTGCTAATAACAAATGAAACTATGCTCGCTGCGCTGCCATAAACAAAATATGGGTTTACTTTTAATACGACAATATAAACGAATGCTGTGCCCTTCGCCATTACGTGCCCCTTCGCCATACGTGCCCTTTCGCCATACGACGTGCTTCGCCATACGTCCCGCTTTCGCCATACGTGCCCCCTTCGCCATACGTGCCCCTTCGCCCACCATACGTGGCCCCTTCGCCATCGTGCCCTTTGCCATACGTGCCTGCTTCGCACATACGTGCCTTTGCGCCATACGTACTTCTCGGCATCTTTTCGGCCTTTTCATTATTGATAGATAGGGGTGGAATGGCGAAAACTCTCTCAATTTTTTTTGCGAAAATAGATTTTTCGCCCATAACGTGTTCCCCTTCGCCAATACGTGGTCCTTCGCCAAATACCGTGCCCTTCGCCATACGTGCCCCTTCGCGATACGTGCCCCCTCGCTATACGTGGTCCTTCGCCATACGTGCCCCTTCGCCTACGTGCCTCTTTCGCCATACGTGCCCCTTCCCCATACGTGCCCCTTCGCCATAAGTGCCCTTCGACATACGTGCCCCTTCGCCATACGTGCCCCTCTTCGCCATACGTGCCTCTTCGCATACGTGCTCTTTCGCCATACTGTAAACTTCTCCGGGCATCTTTTCGCGTTTTTAAAATTGATTGCATAGGGGTGGAATGGGAACCTGTTAATTTTTTTTCGAAAGAATAGATTTTTGCCATACGTGCCCCTTCGCCATGCGTGCCCCTTCGCCATACGTGGGCCTTCGCCATACGTGCCCCTTCGCACATACGTCCCCTTCGTCCATACGTGCCCCTTCGTCCATTATCGTGCCCCTTCGACATACGTTGCCCTTCGACATACGTGCCCCTTCGCCATACGTGCCTCTTCGCCAATACGTGCCCCTTCGCCATACCGTGCCCCTTTCGCCATCGTGGCCCCTTCGCCATAACGTACTTCTCGGCAATCTTTTCGGGCGTTTTTGTGTTTGAAAGTAACAATTTGCCAATTAATGATAATAAAGAAAACTGAATAATCAATTTTAGCAATTTAAATAATTTTTTGAAACACAGAATTTTCGCCGTTCGTGCTTCACGGCATCTTTTACGGCGTCCACTGCTGTGAAAAGTATAATTTGCCCTATATCTTATGAAAAACTGAAAATCCAATTTAGCAATTTAATATTTTTTGAGAGAGAGATTTTTCGCCGTTCGTGCTTCACGGCGAATCTTATTTACGGGCGTTGTGATGTTTGAAAGTATAATTTACCAATTTAATCAAACCTCAGCTTTTTGTGTGCTGAGCAACAAAATAACAGGAGAGGGACATTTTTTTTGCAGCGAGTAAACTAGTTTTGATTTCAAATCAATATACAATTTATGATTTACTGGTTATAGAAAATCAAAAAATCGTATATTTATTCACATTCTTGACTAAGTTCTTAAACTAAAAGTTTATCCTACAACCCTTCATTTAGTTGTCCTAATTTATATTTTTATTTTTATTTTTATGGAGGCAAAAAATAAAATAATAATAATTTATTTATTGAAAATTTTTTAACCAAGATTTTATATTCCAATATTCAGAGAGTTATGTAAATCTCGGAACGGTTTTTATAAAAATTAATAATAATTCTATCTAATGAAATAATTATCATCTCTCATATTCGCAACAATTAAACCTTTTTTTTGTCACAAACTTGTATTGTGAGCAACAAAATAACAGGGGAGGGACATTTATTGGAGGCGAGTAAACTGGTTTTTTCAGGAGATCGTCTATTTCTATTTTCGTTTCGAAATATTCAAAAACTTTCGGATGGACGGAAAATAAAATCTTGCTTTGAACACTTTCATTAGATAGAATTATTATTATTATTATTGATTTCTTTTAATTTTGTCCCCCTTAAAAATTCGTTTTCTTTACTTATTTAAATTTAGGGTAACTAAATTAAAAAAAAAGATTAAAATGTTTCGATATTTCGTTCCAAAAATTGCAAAAACTCTCGGAGGGTTGGAATATAAAATTTTAGTTTGAGAACTTTGCTAGGATTATGTATATTTATACGATAAAAGATTTTCTTTCAACAGCAAATCATAAATTTTTATCGATGTGAAATCAAAACTAGTTCGCTCGCTTTGAAACTAGTTTATTCGCTGCCAGTAAACAAAATTGGTTTATTTTTTTGGAATATGAACAATGATAGCTGTGCTAAGTTGTCGAACCAATGTTTTTCTTTCAAAAACTAAGCGAGTTCTTTAAGTTTCGGAACGGATTATATTCGTTCAAAAACTTATATATCGAAAAAAATTTCATATTATTTAATAATTTTTTTTATTTAGTTCCCCTAAATTTTTATTTAATAAAGAAAACGAAAATTTAAGGAGGACGAAATTAAAAACTAATTTTGATGTCTTAAACCTGTATTGTAAACCGTTTTTTTTTTTGAGTGCGACAAAATAAGAGGAAGAGGGACTTTTATCGGCAACGAGCAAACTAGTTTAGATTTCACATCGAGAAAAAATTATGATTCGCTGTTAATAGAAAAATCTTCCTTCGCATCTGTGGCTAAGTTATCGAACCAAAATTTTCTCTTTCAAAAATAAGCGAGTTTTGTAAGTTTCGGAACGGACTATATCGTTCAAAAACTTATATAGCGAAAAAATTTCATATTTTTAATAATTTTTTTTATTTAGTTCCTCTAAATTTTCATTTACTAAAGAAAACGAAATTTTAAGGTGGACGAAAATAAAACTATATTTTTTTTGTCTTAAACTTTTATTGTAATGTAAACAGTTTTTTTTTTTTTGCATGCGACAAAATAAGAGGTAAAGGGACTTTTATCGGCAGCGAGCGAACTAGTTTCGATTTCCCATCGAGAAAAATTTATGATTTGCTGTTGATAGAAATATCTTCCTTCGCATCCTTGGGTAAGTTCTCGAACCAAAATTTTATCTTTCAAAACTCCGCGAGTTTTGTAAGTTTCGGAACGGATTATATACGTTCAAAAACTTATTTAGCGAAAAAAAATTAATATTATTTAATAATTTTTTTTTATTTAGTTCCCCTAAATTTTCATTTACAAAAGAAAACGAAATTTTAAGGAGGACGAAAATAAAACTAATTTTTTTGTCTTAAACTTGTATTGTAAACAGTATTTTTTGCATGCGAAAAAATAAGAGGTAAAGGGACTTTTATCGGCAGCGAGCAAACTAGTTTAGATTTCACATATAGAAAAATTTATGATTTGCTGTTGATAGAAATATCTTCCTTCGCGTCCGTGGCTAATTTCTCGAACCAAAATTTTATCTTTCAAAAACTAAGCGAGTTTTGGAAGTTTCAGAACTGATTATATACGTTTAAAAACTTATATAGCGAAAAATTTAATATTATTTAATAATTTGTTTTATTTAGTTCCCCTAAATTTTCATTTAATAAAGAAAACGAAATTTTAGGGAGAACGAAATTAAAAATTAATTTTTTTTGTCTTGAACTTGTATTGTAAACAGTTTTTTTTAGAAGCGACAAAATAAGAGGGAGAGGGACTTTTATCGGCAGCGAGCAAACTAGTTTAGATTTGACTTCGAGAAAAATTTGTGGTAGAAAAATCTTCCTTCGTATCCGTGGGTAAGTCATTTCGAAATATGGTCGAAATATTCGAAAATCTTTCGGAGGACGGCAAAATAAAATGTTCGTTTGAAAAGTTTGATGTTTAAATGATATACAGCATCCACCAGAAAAGGAGGAGGGTTTGATGGTATTGAAAAATTCGTTTCTTAATCCAGTTAAAGGTAAAAGAAATAACAAAAGTCATTTTGTCCAAAGACAACATCTCTAGCATCTGTTTTGGTTTGACTAAACTAGCCAGGAATATGCTATAGTTAGAGGATAACTAGATTTGTTCATAACGAGCAAATTCATAAACTTTTTATCGATGTCGAATCAAAACTAGTTCGCTCGCTGCAAATAAACAAAATTGAACTAGTTCGCTCGCTGCCGATAAACAAAATTGAAACTCAGTTCGCTACGCATGACCAATAAACATCAAAATTGGTTTGAATTTCTTTAAGAACTTGAAACGGTTCCGAAAGTACTCACCAGAATCGACGGGCCTTACGAAGTTCCTATCGACTCGAATATTTTGGGGGGGCATCTATTTAGTGAGAAGACCGATATTGATCGGATCAATTGTAAATTAGGAACTGAAACGTACCGAATTTCTAGGTTCGGCCTGGCCCTGCTTCGGGTGGCCATGTTCGGCGTGGCGCCACATAGCTTCCGGCGTCGGCCCTGGTTTCGGGCGTGGCCCTCGGCTTTCCGGCGTGGCCCTGCTTCGGCGTGGCCCGGCCTCCGGCGTGGCCCTGCTTCGGCGTGGCCCTGCTTACGGCGTTGCCCCTGCTTTCGGCGTGGCCCTGTTTCGGCGTGGCCCTGCTTCGGCGCGTGGCCCTTCTTCGGCGTGGCCCTGCTTCGGCGTGGCCCACGTTTCGGGCGTGTTTAATTTTATGAAAAACTGAAAATCATTATTTAGCAATTTTACATATCTTTGGAAAAAGAGAAGATTTTCGCCGATTCGTGCTATATCAGGTAGTTTCCTTTTTCGGGCGTTTGATATTTTGAAAGTATTATTGCCAATTTAATATTTATAAAAAACTGAAAGTAGGTTCAACGATTTGAGATATTTTTTAAACGCTAGATTTTTTCGCCGGTTCGTGCTTCACGGCAATCTTTTTCGGAGCGTTTGGTGTTTGAAGTATAATTGCCAATTTCAGTATTTAGGAAAAACTTTGAAAAATCCGATTTTAGCATTTAATATTTTTGAAAGCTAGATTTTTCGCCGTTCCGTGCTTCACGGCATCTTTTTCAGGCGTATGGTTTTGGTCAACAAAGTGTTGAAAGTATATCCAATTACAAATGTTCAATATTTATAAAAAAGAACTGAAAATCCAATTTAGCAATTTATATTTTTTTGAAACAGCTAGATCTTTCGCGTTATCGTGCCTTGGACAAAATTAAAATCGAGCGTGTTTGAAAAGTATAATTTGCCAATTTAATCAAACCTCAGTTTTTTGTGTGCAAGTGCAACAAAATAAAAGGGAGAGGGACATATTTTTGCAGCGAGTAAACTAGTTTTGATTTCAAATCGATATAAATTTTTGATTTACTGTTTATAGAAAATCAATAATCGTATATTTATTCTCATTCTTGACTAAGTTCTTAAACTAAAATTTATCTTACAACCCTTCATTTAGTTGCCCTAATTTATATTTTTATTTTTTATTTTTATGGAGGAAAAAAATAAAAATAATAATAATTTATTTAATGAATATTTTTTTAAACCAAGATTTTATATCCCACCATTCAGAGAGTTATGTAAATCTCGGAACGGTTTTTATAAAAAATAAAAATAATTCTATTTAATGAAATAAATATCATCTTTCATATTCGCAACAATTAAACCTTTTTTTTCGTCACAAACTTGTATTGTAAGCAGTTTTTTGTGAGCAACAAAATAACAGGAGAGGGACATTTATTGGAGGCGAGTAAACTAGTTTTTTCAGGAGATCGTATTTTTCTATTTTCGTTTCGAAATATTCAAAAACTTTCCGAGGGACGGAAAATAAAATCTTGCTCTGAAAACTTTCATTAGATAGAATTATTATTATTATTATTGATTTCTTTTAATTTTGTCCCCCTTAAAAATTCGTTTTCTTTACTTATTTAAAATTAGGGTAACTAAATTAAAAAAAAAGATTAAAATGTTTCGATATTTCGTTCCAAAAATTGCAAAAACTCTCGGAGGGTTGGAATATAAAATTTTAGTTTGAGAACTTTGCTAGGATTATGTATATTTATACGATAAAAGATTTTCTTTCAACAGCAAATCATAAATTTTTATCGATGTGAAATCAAAACTAGTTCGCTCGCTTTGAAACTAGTTTATTCGCTGCCGGTAAACAAAATTGGTTTATTTTTTCGAAATATGAACAATGATAGCTGTGCTAAGTTGTCGAACCAATATTTTTCTTTCAAAAACTAAGCGAGTTCTGTAAGTTTCGGAACGGATTATATTCGTTCAAAAACTTATATATCGAAAAAAATTTAATATTATTTAATAATTTTTTTATTTAGTTCCCCTAAATTTTCATTTAATAAAGAAAACGAAAATTTAAGTAGGGTGGACGAAATTAAAAACTAATTTTGATGTCTTAAACCTGTATTGTAAACCGTTTTTTTTTGTGTGCGACAAAATAAGAGGAAGAGGGACTTTTATCGGCAACGAGCAAACTAGTTTAGATTTCATATCGAGAAAAAGTTATGATTCGCTGTTGATGGAAAAATCTTCCTTCGCATCTGTGGCATAAGTATTCGAACCAAAAAAGATTGTTATCTTCAAAACTAGGCGAGTTTTGTAAGTTTCGGAACGGATTCATGCTCAAGAAACTTATAATTCATCCGATAAAAAAATTAATTTTAGCTGTTTAATAATTTTTTTTTATTATGTTCACCCTAAATTAGTTAACTTTTATAAAAGAAAACGAAAAATTTAAGATAGGAAAATATTTTAAAAACTAAATTTCTGATGTCCTAAACCTCGTATATGTAGAACAATGACGTTAGTAGATTATTCCTGCTATCGCAGAATATGTTTAATCATTTTAATAATATTCTTTCTCTTAATCTGGTTAGTCTAAAATATGCTAACTTATTATTATAGAAAACAAAATTTCTTGACGGAAAAGAAAATTTAACAAAAAAAATCATTAATTTCTATTTATAAAATAATTAATTAATCAATGATTTATATTTCGCAACAAAGATAAATACTAATTTTGTGCCCGCAAACTTGTTTGCTTAGTATTACATTTCTTTCAGTCTTGCAAAGAATAATAATCTTCGGAGGGAAAGGAGAATAATAAAATCTCACCACCCAGAGATTTTTCACAAAAAAATTGAAGCGTCTCTAGGGCAACTAGAGACTATCCGAAGTTAGGAAGTAGAAAACGAAACTCGAGTCACCGATTGATCAATGACGCTATAACAAGGGCTTACTCTCGCTACAAAACGTTTGCAAACGATATTCTACGAAAAACACAGAAATATCTTACTTTAGGCTAGCGTCTTGCCCGAGATCCGATTGAAAACGCCACAAAGAAGAATTCTACACTTCTCTCCTAACCCAACTATATTTAGTAACGTAGAAACCATGCAGTTTCGAACATTTGCTAAAACTCTCGGAGGGTCTATACATATTATTTATTTGAATGTTAAAGATTAGTCATGAATATGAACAATTTATACGATAAAAGATTTTCATTTCAACAGCAAATCATGATAAAGTTTTCTCGATGTGAAATCACAAACTAGTTCGTTTGGTACCTTTGACACATAACTTCCGAATCTCAGTTCTGTCATCTTTGGGCAATGGTATTAAGTATTGCCCACTCAACTTAAACATAATCATGAAAACATCAACAGTCCCTATTCATCGGAGGCAAACTGCGTCGCTTCCGCTACAATAAACAAAAGAAACCTTTTAAAGGGGGCCCATCCCCGGGGGGGGGGTCGGCTTGCCAATAACAAAAATATGGTTTACTATTTATACCAATATGGACACGATGCTGTGTGCCCGCTTCCGCCACAGTACGTGCCCTGTCGCCATACCGTGTCCCCTTCGCCATGACGTTGCCCCTTACGCCATACCGGTGCCCATTCGCCATACCGTGCCCCCTTCGCCATAACGATGACCCCTTCGGCCATACGTGCCCCCTCGCATACGTGCCCTTCTTTTTTTTTCCGGGCCCATATTAACCGTGGCCTCGTTCGCCATACCCGTGCTCCTTCGCCATACGACTTTCGGCATCTTTTTCGGCGTTCATTATCGGATATTGATAGGGGTGGAATGGCGAAAACTCCCAACTTTTTTTTTTTCGAAGAATAGATTTTTTGCCATACGTGCCCCTTCGCCATACGTGGTCCTTCGCCAATACGATGCCCTTCGCCGATACGTATGCCCCTTCGCCGATACGTTGCCCCTCGCTATACGTGGCTCCTTCGCATACGTCCCTTAGCGCCATTTACGTCGCCCCTTCGCCATTTACGTGCCCCTTCGCCATACGTGCCCATTCGCCATACGTGCCCCCTTCGCCATACGATGCCCCTTCGCCATACGTGGCCCTTTCGCCATACGTGCCTCTTCGCCATACGTGCTGCCGTCTTCGCCATTACGTACTTCTCTCGGCATCTTTTCGGCGTTTATTATTGATAGATAGGGGTTGGAATGGCGAAAACTGTTAATTTTTTTTTTATCGAAGAAGTAGATTATTTCGCAATTACGTGCCCTTCCGCCAATACGCTGCCCCTTCGCCATACGTTGCCCCTATCGCCATACTGTGGCCCCTTCGCCAATAAGCGTGCCCTTCGCACATAACTGGCCCCTTCGCCCCATACGATGCGCCACTTCGCCGATACGACTGCCCCTATCGCCATACGCTGCCCCTATCGCAGCATTACGTGCACTCTCGCCATCGCTGCCCCTTCGCCATACAGGCCCCTTCGCCATGACGTGCCCCTATCGCATAGTACTCCTCGACATCTTTTCGGCTGTTTTGATGTTTGGAAAGATACACTTGCATTTTGACTATTTTTATAAAAAACTGAGAATCGATATCATAACAAATTTTATATTTTTGAAAAGCTAGATTTTTCGCCGTTCGTGCTTCAAGGCATGTTTTTTATTAATAAATTTGGTTTTGAAAGTATAATTTGCCAATTTAAATATTTATGAAAAACTGAAATCCCACAGTTATTGCAAATATAATATATTTTTTTCTTGAGAGAGAGATTTTTCGCCGTTACGTGCTGTCACGGACATCTTTTTCGGCGTGTTTGATGTTTGAAAGTATAATTTACCAATTTAATCAAACCTCAGCTTTTTGTGTGCAAGTGCAACAAAATAAAAGGGAGAGGGACATTTTTTTTGCAGCGAGTAAACTAGTTTTGATTTCAAATCAATATAAATTTATGATTTACTGTTTATAGAAAATCAAAAATCGTATATTTATTCACATTCTTGACTAAGTTCTTAAACTAAAAGTTTATCCTACAACCCTTCATTTAGTTGTCCTAATTTATATTTTTATTTTTATTTTTATGGAGGCAAAAAATAAAATAATAATAATTTATTTATTGAAAATTTTTTAACCAAGATTTTATATTCCAATATTCAGAGAGTTATGTAAATCTCGGAACGGTTTTTATAAAAATTAATAATAATTCTATCTAATGAAATAATTATCATCTCTCATATTCGCAACAATTAAACCTTTTTTTTGTCACAAACTTGTATTGTGAGCAACAAAATAACAGGGGAGGGACATTTATTGGAGGCGAGTAAACTGGTTTTTTCAGGAGATCGTCTATTTCTATTTTCGTTTCGAAATATTCAAAAACTTTCGGATGGACGGAAAATAAAATCTTGCT
>JABUQX010037634.1:0-32731 GCA_015478945.1 Trachelipus rathkii | reverse complement strand
TAAATATAACTATCGATGACAATGTTGCAAGCAGCCGCGGTAGCCGCGGGGGAGCGACTCTGGTGGCACCTGGATCTCGCCTAAAATGCCCCACACGATTGAAGGATATTATGACAATTGACATGAAGAACAATGTTGACAAAGAACTAATCATGGTGGATTCAGTAGCGAACAGAAATGCAGCCCGTTATATTCCCTTACCCAGATCAGTGACCCAATGAAGATCGCAATCGGTATGGCGGAATTTATATCTCAGGTAAGTGGAATCTGCTTACTTGGCGAATTTTCACAGAATTTACCTTTTCGCAGATGCCTAAACCTTTTTTATTAATGAAGATTTTTTGAAATCCCGTATATATGTGGTGTGAAGCTCCTGCTGCTGCCTGTGCTGCTGCTCTGCCGCTGCTGCCTGCTGGTCATCGAGGCCTGCTGTCGCTGCAGTTTGTTAATATTCTGAAAGTCTTGTGTAAAAAATATGATTGGAGTTCTCGGGGCCACCGAAAATGCGTACGAATCTTTTCGATAATGACAGAGCGAGACCCTGCCTGACTCGCAGTATTTTTACTTCTTAAATAGCACATCGCGAAGACGCGGCCGCGAATCAGGCACTGGGATTCAGCTATGGCACTATATCTGGATACGCTGGAGTCTGTATTGGGTGAAGGAGTATGTACAATATTTATTATATTGTCTATGCTCGCTGTTATTCATTTAGCGAGACTTCCAGAACGATTGCCTTCAAAGCAGTACATCGAGTGCCATGCCCTTCGCAGGTATGTGAAATTTTGCGGACCCCGCCGGATTATAGTCCTGTTGTTATAGTTGTACGCCAGTTGGCATTGAAAAATCCAGATCGTTCATTGTGGTGCCTCCTTCTTTTCCAGCCACTTCTGTTCTGAGGAACTCCTTGCCATTTTCTGTTTTTCCTACTGTATTTAATCTCCTCCTTTTTAAAACCTTGTGCTCACCTCGAGAGATTGGTTGGTTTACGGTTGGGTGGGCCCTTTCCTGTATTTTATTTCTGCCCCCTCCTTGAAAAGGGTCCAGGGGAGTGGGTGGTAATCTGTTATATAATATATATATATATATATATTATATATATTACGTAAGCTGCAGGACAAAGGTCAGCTCATGACTGGTATTAATTCTGAATAAATTCTCTGATATTAAGAAGTGAATACTTGAGTATTATATATATAGTAATTATATATATATATATATTATATAATATATATATACAATGATATTATAGGCCCGTTTTCAACTTGGGAGTGCAAAGATAAAAGTCATGATTACTTTCTTAATTACAAATTTGTTTTTAAGTATTCTGTTCTTTTGTTGGGATTGATTCGACCAACAGGTCACTCTTTTTTGGCTTCATGCTTCTTTTTATTTGTAGTTTTAATTTATTTCTTACTCTTTTTATTTTTGGTTTGTTCTCAACGCTCGTGTCTGTTCCCTCGGTAGTATACTATAATATATAGTAATATTATATATTTATAAATAACTATCTATCGACTTTAGCTTTTACTTGTTTAGCCAATTATGAATATTGATCTACTGGCTACTTTTATCATTTATATATCATATATATACTATTATAATACTATATATGATATAGGGTATTATAATACGTTCTCGGTTAAATCACGATGTTAATTTATAAGTTATTATTATATATATGTATTATTATTATATTACTATAATTTAGATTATATATTATTATATATTTATATTATTATAAAATATTATTAGTATATATATATAATTAGGACTTTATATAATACAATATATACTTTTTTATTTACATATATATATATATATATTATATTATATACTGTATTTTTACTTTATAGCAGGGGTTTACTTAGAATTAGAATGGGTTTTATCTGACTCTTACTCTTAGGTTTTTGTGAGTAATATCGTTAACTTTCGACCTAGCCAAGTGATTTTTTCTTAAATAAAGTACTGTAAAGTTCTTATTTAGTAGGTTAAAATGTGAGTTAAATAAGGTGGACAAACGCTCGCATGTCGATGAAAATATTTGGTGTTTAATGCCGTAGATGTGGTTGGCTACTGAACTCATGGTAACCGTAAAATGAAGCTGATTACTCTATGAACCAGTGGATTATTCGCCATGTCTATGAATATGGACTGCTATTAGGGTGCTTGATAGGTACCACCTTATTATAAGAATAGGATGAATAATTATTTTGGTAAATTTGTGTTAGTGTTATTAATTGAGCAATATGTTATCATAAGCAATTTATTATTAACGATAATAATTAAAAAATAATGCGAACTTGCTGAACAGCAAATTTATATATAACTAATAATTAATGTGCTCTTAATAACAATAAATTATTTGATAAGTAATGTTACTATGATAATCGTAATAAAATAGGAGAATTTATCATAATATAATCGACAGGAACGCTGAAACCAAAAAAGAATAATAACACGAATATAATTTCAATAATATCAATAATAATATAATAAATAATAATACATAATAATAATCAGTCAATAATAATGAATAATAATATACTAAATTAAATTTAAACAATCTCAATAATAATATAAATTAAAATAATATAATAATAAATAATATAATAATAATAATATGTTAATAATAAATTAATAAATAATAATATTTTAATTAATCTAATAAATACACAGATTTGTAGTGTATAATTAAATAATAATAATAATAATAATAATAATATATATAATAATGATAAAATATAATATTATTATCATAAAAATAATAATATAATTAATAATAATTAATTAATAATAAATAATAATAATTATATATTATTCCGAATTAATAATATGCTAAATAATAAATATCATAGTAGATCTAATATAATAATTAAGTAATAATAATAATAATTAATAATAACTAATTCTATGATCGATACAAAAATACTAATTTATTCACTTCATATATCTGCACCTTCCATACAACTCACTTTACTACCTAAATGGAGGTGGAATTTTTACATTTGGGCTACACTTTATTTAAGAACCAATACCATTTTATTAAGAAAATAGAACTATTACAAAATTCTAACCAATTTCCCCGCTTATTTCCCAGTATAACACCCTTGTATATATTATATATATTATGAGTACCTACCGCCTAATATATATATATATATCTATTATATACCCCTATACTTATATCACTATATATCTACATTCTAATATATATATATATATATATATATATATATATATATATATATACTTTATACTTACAATGTATTTTTATATATATTGTGTATCCGAATATACATACGTACCTCATCTTATATGATACTCCGGAGCGTATATTAATAAAATTGGCCACGTTATATAATATTAGTAATAATATTAATATAATAAGTATACTTAACATATATTATATAGGCTATATAATATATAGGCTATATTTTAATGACAGGAAAGTATAAAGTATTTACTGCGCGAGCTTATATTGTTATATATAATATGATATATATATATATAATTATATAAGTATGATATTAATATATGTGATACTCAATTATAAATATGTTATCTATTATGAAATGTCACTCACATAAAGATATCTATTGATAGATAGTACTATTAATATTTATACTATAACTATATACTACTATATTAAATACATATATATGATATATATATAAATATATTATAATAAATAATATATATATAAATTAATTCAACATATTTCAGCACTTTTGGTTTGTGTAATGCAGCAATAACGAATTTTTGATATTTTCTAACTATTTCTGTACTTCTTTCTTATTATATAGTATTAAAATACAAAAGGTAAATTAGTCATATATGGGATATATCATATATAATATATATATATGACTTTTATTTGTTTTAGACCTGTTATTTGTAGTAGATATAGAATAAGTAGATATATAATATATAATATATATTATATATATTGTTATTATATATATATATATATATATATATTATAATTATAGTGATTATATTATATATTATATATATAATATATATATATATATATATATATATTGTATTATTTTATATTATATATATTATATATATATTCTTAATCATATATATATATATATATATATATATATAATTATATATATAGGTATATATATATATATATATATATATTTTTATTCTTAGAGAGTTAGACATTATGATATAATAATATAATATATATTAATAGTTAGTATTCTTTAACACATATATCGTACTATATATCATATTGAATACTTAATATACTCTCAGCTCTCGCTTTATATATTATATATATATATCGCATGCGATTTATATATGTATTATATAATATAGTTTAATAATATATTGTATACATATATATATATGTATATATAAATATATATAATATATAGTATTATATATATATTACTTAAGTATTTTATTTATATATAATATTGAATTATATTAATAATAATATATATACGATATCGTAATAATATTTATTATATATATATATATATATATTATATATACTAATATATATATAAGATGTAGATAGTATTATAAGATACTGTTGAGTGAATTCTTACCTCAAGGGAAGTGCTATTTTATCCTATACAATTGAACTGCGGGTTTAATAGCCCAATATTTAATTATTATACATATATATATATATATTATATTATATTACATATATATATATATATATATATATATATATATATATATATACGTATCTATCTATGAAAAAATCTCCACCTAAATCGTATATAGTATCTATTATATATAATTAATATACATCTATAATTATATAATATATTATATATATATATATATTATTCGTTATATATATATATATTCGAAATATCAATATAGAGTATATAATAAATTTATATATATTATTCTCTATCGTAGTTCTGGAGCGTCGAAATCTCTGTTATTCGGTCGAACAGGCTCAATGAGAGAGGCGATGAATTTTCGCTTGAGTGCGACGTTCTCGTAATTCCAATACTTATTGCGAGCCTCTTCAACGAATTTAGGGAGTACGCGTTTGGGGCACTCGAGTCTGCATTTCACCCGACAGGTTAGATTCATCCCCCTTCTTGGAATAAGATCAACGACGAATCTTCGTCTGGACAGAACGAGGCGTCACTCACTAAACCCAGTCTCGACTTTTCAGAGGCGCGAATGAAGAAAATAACGATTCTAAAATTCTAAAAATTGTTAATTTATATATAAAAAAAACAAACAACACAAATAACGAATAAACATGAAAAGAGTAAATTTTTTAATAGTTCATTATTTATTTA
This sequence comes from Trachelipus rathkii, assembly GCA_015478945.1. NCBI lineage: Eukaryota > Metazoa > Arthropoda > Malacostraca > Isopoda > Trachelipodidae > Trachelipus > Trachelipus rathkii. Next base: position 27,440 of record JABUQX010037634.1, on the reverse strand, counting down.
ATATTTTCTTTCATTCTTTTGATTTTTTAAATCTTAAGAAATAACTTCTCCTAGAAATCTGAAATTTGAGGGTTTCTAAAATTAAAAAATAAAAATAAATTCTATATATCTTTCGTCGGGACTAAACCTAATCGCCAAAAATTCCAGTCGGACCCTTTTCGTAGGCGCGAAAGCAGTAAAAGATAATGCAAAGTCGTTTTTTAAATTATATATATAAAAAAAACGAAACAAACAAAAAAAAGAAGAAAAGGAAAAAAAACGCAAAAGTTTATTTTTCAAGGTTTAAAAAATATCCTTTAGAGACCTTTCGTTTTCAACTATTAAAAGTGAGTAATAGGTTTCATTTTTGGTTTTCTGAGTTCGTTTCAAACGTATTTTAGGACGAAGAGGTGTCCTAACTTTAGTGACGTTTCATTTGTCCCGATCCTCTATTTGTTGTAACATCGAGGTTCGAAAACTTTCGTCGGCCTTTCAAAAAATGTTGAAAAGTCTCGGAGATGCTTTTTAACACGAGTCGGAATTATTTTTTTGAGTTTCCACTTTAACTTCGGTCTCATTTACCAGTATCCCTAAAGCTGGCGTCACTATATGACGTACATAATCGCTTTTAACGATAGTTCGAGCTTTAAGAAAATGTATTGTTGAAAGCGATTTTTCAGCCGCTTTTGCGATTGCCCGTAAGGCGAACTATATTAAGTGGACTTATAAACGTTATTCGTAAAGGAACTATACTTCTCACATATAAAATATTTCTCGTAAATTACAATACCAGTAGCAGTAGCAATATCTCTTAAAGTATTTTTCCTATTATCACCAAATCCAGGGGCTTTAACTGCAGCAACCTGAAGACCTATTTTCAATCTATTAACCACCAAAGTACTTAAAGCTTCTCCATCTATATCTTCGGCAATTATCAACAAGGGTTTCCTGTAAGAGAATTCGTGTAATATAACAACTTTAAGGGCATCATAAGTTCTATAAAGTAAATTGTAGATAAGTCAGTTAAATGTGATATTAATAAGATTTCATACTTGTCTTATACGAATCAATATGTTAAGAGCCGAATTAAAATATATATGGTCTATAAAAAAGTTTACAACGTTGACCATGGCAAAGTTTACTTTCAGTTGTTGTCACCAAGTTTTTACAGCATTTCATTCACGTTCTTTACAAACTTCTTGCCTAATGGTAACAAACCTTTGAGAATTTGATAATTCAAGGGCTGGAATAATAGACTGAATGGAAGAGATCTTCTTCTCTGATAAAAGTACTAATGCGTCTTGAAATTCATTTATAGTATATTTAGATGTATTTATGAAATATGAGAGAAAGGGAATAAATATGCACCATAAGATGTAAAGAAAATTGGTTAGAATAATTGGTGCATAGTCTTTGTTGTTACTAATGAATGAGTATTATTAAAACAATAATTAAAATTATAAATATTAAAATGCCCCTAAGGTAATTTCATTATGTTTAGTTTGTCAGTACATTAAATTTGACGTTAATATTTGGTTCGAGGTTTTTGATGTAGAAAGCTTCAGCTATTTTGAGCTTTTGTACTTTAAAAGAGGAATATAGAATTTTAAATGATTTGGATATATCGTAAACTGTTGATGTTATGCTCAGAGTAGAAATATTCGTAGATTTATTTGAATCGATGCTGGTACGCTATATATGTTAATCGTGTAATCATATACGTCAACGTCAAGCTAGATCATGACCAACTTGGTATATGACATGGTTTGAATTTAGGAAAATCGTATCTTATTAACTGATAGGATATCCGTAGTTGAAAGGCAAGAAGGCTATTTTGTATAATTTTATTAAAAAGTTTCACAAATATTGATATTGGACTCTTAATATTTGTTTATTAAAAAAAATATCATGTTAGAACTTAAGAACTATAATAAATTCGCTTTCTGCTTTCTTGAATAGCAGTTTTAATGAAACACATTATATTTTTCAAATGCTGAAAAGCCCGTAAAAAACCAATTTTAAGAATTACAAATTAATTTCATTTGAACATAGTCGAAAAATCGCTACTTTGCTGAGTTCTAGTTTTATGAAAGTTTAACAATTTTAGATTTAGTGTGTTTAGAAGTAAATTTTTATCTGAAAAAGGGTTTTTACAAACTATGATAATTTTGTTTTAAAAACAAATATTGAAATTTCAATATTTTAGATCACCTTATAAAATATATATATTCGCTGTTTTGCTTTTTGAAAGCATTGCAGATGAACACATTGATTTTTTTCAAATGCTGGAATATACCTCTTAATCATTTTAACATTACCACAATAATGTCAAATGCTTTGAAATTTAGGCAAAATTCGTGTACTTTTTAGAGTATCTACTAATTTCTGTGAAATTAGCAAAAGCTATATTTTAGAGGTTAAAATTTTTTATAAAACGGTTTTCACAACTAAGAAATTATCGGTATTTAAAACATATATTGAAATTCATTAAAAACTCAACTTATACATATCATGAGCAACATTAAATTAAATTTACTTTTCTCCTTTTTGAATATTGCATTTCAAATGAACCACTTATTTTCAAAATGCTGTAAAATGACCGTTAAATAACTCATTTTAAGATTAACATAATAATTTAAAATGTTGAACTTTAAGAAATGTGACTTTTAGATTTCTTTGTATGTGAAAATGAAAAAGGTCATTTTAGAGAGTTTAATATTTTTTATTGAAACAGGTTTTCACATACTAATGAAATTTTTGGTATATAAACAAATATTGAATATTTATTAAAAACAAAAATACACCTAAACTATTAATAAAATCTCACTTTTCTGGCTTTTAAATAGGATTTCCAATGATAAACATTATTTTTCAATGCTGAAAGATTACAGTTAAAAATGCATTTTTAGATTAACAATAATTTCCATTAATGTTGAATTAGGAAAATCGACTTGGTATTCTAATTGAGTGGAAATTTAAAAAAGCTATTTTGAAGTTATATTTTTATTAATTAAAGGTTTTTATACAAATATAAATATTTGTATATAAAACAAATATTGAAATCTCTTTAAAAAACGTCATTAAGACCTATAACAATTAATAATTCTCTTTTCTCTTTTTGAAGATTTCAATGAAAATATATTTTCAAATGCTGACAATACCTTTTCTAAAACTCAATTTAGATTTACCAAAAATTTAATTGCATTAAGGAAAATATACTTTTATTTTGATATTTCTGTAATGTGAAAATTTTAGAAACAGCGTAATTTTAAAGTTAACATTTTTTACTAAAACAGTTCTTTTCACAACTATATTGGAATTTGGTTATATAATAAATATTGAAGATTCAACGAAATAATTCAATGTATTACTATTTCTAAATAACTTACTTTGCGCTTTTGAAATGCATGTCAATGAACATATTTTAAATGTGAAATACCTTATAAAACTCAGTTTTGTAAATTACCAAATAATTCATAATGGGTTGATTTTAGGACATCTACTTGTTAAGTTCTAAATTGTATGTAAATTTAAGAAAAGCGATAATTTTAGGAAGTTAAATTTTATTCATTAAAACAGTTCAACTATGAAATATTTTAGTATATAAAAACAGCATATTAAATTTCATAAAAAAAAGCAATTAAACATCTAAATATTACTTAATTCACTTTACTTTTTGGAAATTCGTTTCATAACATATTTTTTTCATTGCTGATACCCTGTTAACAACTCAATGTTACCAGAATTTACAATATTTCAAATTTAAATTAGGAAATGTACTTTTAAGAGTTCTAAATTCGTAATGTGAAATCTTAAGAAGTTAATTTAAGTTAAATTTTTTATTAAACAGTTCCTTCACCAAAAAGCTTTGTATATAAAACAATCTTAAATTTCATTAAAAACGTCAATATAAGACACTTAAACTATTCATAAATTCCTCTTTCTGCTTTTTGAAGTGAATTCAGAAACATCATTATCATTTCAAGTGAGACCTTAAAAACTCCATTTTAATTACCATAATAATTTCCCATTTAATTAGAAAATATCTACTTTAAGTCTACATATTTGTGAAATGAAGAATAAGCGTATTTGAAAGTTAATATATTTATTAAAATCTTTCTAAGTTCTGATTAAAAATTTAAACAATATGAATTTAAAAAGTCAATTAAGACACCTAAAACAACAAATTCGCTCTTTTGCTTTTTGAAATCGTTAATGAAAATTATGTTTTCAATCTGAAAATCCCGTAAAAAACCGAATTTTAAGAATTACCAAATTAATTCTAATGGTGGAATATTAGCGAAAAAATCTACTTTTAACCGAGTTCTAATTTTGAAATGTGAATTTAAAAAATAATTTTGACAGTTAAAAATTTAATAAAGGCTACTTATTAAGTGCTTAATTTGTTTATTATAAACAAATTAAATTCATAAAACTCAATTTAAACTAACTAAATAAATTCGCTTTCTGCTTTTATGATAATTGCATATTCATATGAAACATTCTTTTTTCAGATATTCTGTAACAAAACCTTTAAAAACTCAATTAGATTACCCAAACATTTCAAATGGTTGAAATTAGGATAAATCCGTACTTTTAGTCTAATTTTGTATGTAAATTTAAGCAAAAGCTACATCATTTGTAAGAAGTAAAATTTTTTTATGTAAACGGTTTCTCAAAACTATGAAGCTTTGGGGATAAAGCAATATTGAAATTTCTATAAAACAACTCAATTAAGAACTCTAAATAACTATTAATAACATTCCGCTTTTCTGCTTTTGAGAATTGGATCTTCAAGATAACACTATTTTTTCAAATTGCTAAATATCCTTAAAACTTCAATTTTTAAGATTACCATAATTCAAATGTTTGATTTAGGAAACATTCTACTTTTAGGTCTAATCTTTAATGGTGAAAAATTAAAAAAGCGTAATTTAGAAGTATTTTATTTTTTATTAAAAGGTTTTCACAACTAATTTTGGTATATAAAAATAATATTGAATTTCATTAAAAAAAGAACGTCAATTAAACACCTCAACTACTTACTATAAATTCGCTTCTTCGTCTTTGTGAATAGACATTTTAATGATAATACATTATATTTTCATGCTGAATCCCGGAAACTCAATTTTAGATTTACCAAATAATTTCAACAGTTGAATTTAGGAAAATTCTACTTTTAAAGTATCTAAATTTGGTAATGTGAAGAATTCTAAGAAAAGCGATTTAAATAAATTTTTTATTAAACAGGTTTTCACACCTAATGAAATTTTACGGTCTATAAAAAAATTTGAAATTTTCATTAAAAAAAACGTTCATTTAACACACCTAAATATTAAAATTCTTTTCTGCTTTTTAATGCACTTTTAGTGGAAACCATTATTATTTTCAAATGCTGATAAATCCTCTAGAAAACTCAATTATTAGATTTCCAATAATTCAAAAAAGTTAATTTTAGAAAAGTCGTACTCTTTAAGAGTTGCTTAATTTAATGGAAATTAAGAAAAGCGTTATGTTTAGATTATATTTATTAAAACAGTTTCACTACTAATGAATCATTAGGTTATAAAACTATATTAAATTCATTAGAAATCGTCAATTAAAGGCACGCTAACTTTAATGAATTCGCCTTTTCTCTTTTTAATGTCAGTATTTAAGAAACATTATATTTCAAATGCTGAAATCCCGTAAAAACTCAATTTTAGGATTACCAAATAATTTCAAATGGTGAATTTTAGGAAAAAACTGTACTTTTAAGAGTTCTAAATTGGTAAGGTGAAAATTTAAGAAAAGGGTAATTTTAGAAGTAAAATTTTTTATTTAAAATAGGTTTTTCACACTACATAACTCATTAACACGTTCATTCAGAAGAGCAGGCCATTTCCATTCAAAAAACGTCATTTTAAGCACACCTAAGACTAAAATAATATTCGTTTTTTGCTTTTTAAATCATTTCAATGAACACATTATTGTTTTCAAATGCTGAATACCGTTTAAACCTCAATTTTAAGAATTACCAATATACTTTAAGATTGTTGAATTTAGGAAACTCTGTACTTTTAGAGTTCATAAATTGTTAATGTGAATATTTAAGAAAAGCATTTTCAGAAGTTAAATTTTTTACTAAAAATGTTTTCAAACTATGAATAAAAAATTAAACATATATGAAATATCTAAATAACATCATTTAAAAACCCAAATAATAAATTCGCTTTTTGCTTTTTGAAATTGCCTTTCAATTAAACACATTATTGTTTCAAATGCTGAATACCGTTAAAAACATTTTAAGGAATTACCAAATAATTTAAATGTTGAAGATTATTAAAATCGACTTTTAAGGTTCTAAATCTTTAATGTGGAAAATTTAAGCATAAAAGCGCCAGATTTTAGAAGTTAATTTTTTATAAAACAGTTTCACAACTAATGAAATATTGGTTAAAAACATATATTAATTTCATTAAAAGTAAAGGCCCTAAAACAATTAATAAATTTCTTTTCTGCTTTTGCAATTGCATTTCAATGAAACATCATTACTTTTTCAACAGCTGGAAATACCGTTCTTTAAACTCAGTTTCAATTTACAAAATATTTCAATGTTCAGATCTCTACAACCAAAGGTATCTTTAAGAGTTTTAAATTTGCAGAGTGAAATTTTAAGAAAAAGGTAATTTTAGAAGTATAATTTGATTAAGTCTTTCCAACTTATAAATTTTAACATATTAGAATACAATATTAATATACTAAAAACGTCAATTTTAGACACCGTAAACTCATAATAAAACTTCACTTCTGCTTTTGAACTAGAGATTTCAATGAAACACATTATTTTTTCAAATGCTGAATCCCGTTAAAACTCAATTTTAAGATTACCAAATAATTTCAATGGTGAATTCAGCAAAGAATCCGTTACTTTTAAGAGTTCTAACTGTGTAATGTGAAAATTTAAAGCAATAAGACGTTAATTGTTAGAAGTTAAATTGTTTTAAATTAAAACAGGTTTTCACAACTAATAAATATTCGTTATATAAACAGAATCATTAAAATTCCCTTTAAAAACTCAATTTAAAGACTTACCAAAAACTATTAATAAATTCGCTTTCTTGCTTTTTGAAATTGCATTTTTAATGAAACACATTATATTTCAAATGCTGAAATCCCGTAAAAACTCAATTTATAAGAATTACCAAGTAATTTCAAATGTTGATATTTAAAAAAATCTTTAATAGTCATAAAATCTAATGTGAAAATTTAATGAATAGTATTTATAATTTGTAACTCTACAGAATTTTTCTTAATTAAAACAGGTTTTTCCAACTTATGAATATCTTTGTATATAAATCCAAAAATTTGATTTCATGAAAGAACGCAATTTAATACTGCGAAACACGAGCAAACAGTCCTTTTCGCTTTCATAAATATCATTTGTCATGAATACACATTATTTGGCAATGCGAACAATCCGTTAATACTGCAATTTTAAGATTACAGATAAAATTTTCACTATTCCATTTTATAAATTTAGCACAGTTTAAGGAGCTTTCTACTCTAAGTACTGTGAAGAATTTCCTTTTTCAGGTTAAGTTTTTTCAACATTATTCAAATAGTAACATCATTAGTATATATCAAAAACAATATGAACATTTCATAAAAGACGCTTCATATTTAATCGACACCTAAAATCTATGTAATTATAACATTCGCTTTTCTGCTTTTTGATAATGTACATTCTTAATGCAAACATTATATTTTCAAAATGCTGGAAAATTTTTCATCGATCATTCCATTTTTAAAGATCTCACTGATAATTGCAATGTTGCAAGTTGGAAGAATCCTACTTTAAACGTTCTTTAAATTGTAATGTGAATAATTTAATAAAAGCTGAATTTTAGAAGTTAAATGTTTATTTAAAAGGTTTTCAAAAATACGAATATTTTTAAAAACAATATATTAAAATTTCACTTAAATATTGATTTAAGACACCTAAAACTAATTAATAAATTCGCCTTTCTGCTTTTTGAAATTGCTTTCAAGAAACACAATATTTTATCAACTGTTGAAAACTACCGTTAAAACAACATTCATAAATTCGAAATTTAATTTCATTAATGTTGAAGATTCTAGGAAACAATGCTAAACGGGATTTTACTTCTAATGCTGGAAAGAATTTAAGGTAACGCATCATACTGAAGGTTAAATGTTTTTTTTTTTAACAGAGTTTCACAACTCATGAAATATTTGGCTTTTAAAATTAATTCATTGAAATTTACATTAAAATAAATTATAAGAACCTATTTTAAAATTATTAATAATTCTCTTTCTTGCTTTTGAATAGATTTCAATCGGACACATTATTTTTGCAATGCTCTGAAATAGCCGATAATAACCTTCCAATTTTAGATTAACCAATATTTCAAATGTTTTGACTGAATGAATGCATCTTTCGGAGTCTCAGAATAGAAGGGGAACTTATGTAGCCACTAGGAATTATTAAATTTTTCTGCTAAGTTAGTATGTGAGAGATACTATATGAAAATTTTAGGTAAATTTTAGTAACAATCCGAATGAAAATTTCATTAAAAAAACGTCCATTTAGAAAACCCTATAACGTATTAAAAACTTCGCTTTTTGCTCTCTTAAAAATTGCATTTCCAATGCAAACACATTCATTTTTTCTAAATGCTTGAAGAATACCGGTCTACAAACTCAAGTGTTTAAGAATTACCAATAAATTTTAAATGTTGAAATATTTAGGAAAAATCTCACTTTTAAGAGTTCTAAATTTGTACATGTAAAATTTAAGGGGAAGCCTATTTAGAATAATTTAATTTTTTTTAAAATCAGTTTTCACAACTAATAAATTTTAGTATCTATTTAATACAAATATATTGAATTTCATTAAAAACCGTCTATTTAAGAACCTAATCAACTTTAATAAATTCTCTTTGTCTGCTTTTTTGAAAATTGCATTCAATGAAAACCACATTTTTTTATTTTTTCAAATGAAAACAATAGCGTTTAAAACTCAATTTTAAGATTTAACAAATTATTTTCAATTGTTGAAATTTAGCAAAAACAGAGGTTTTAAAAGTTGTATTTTCTAACATATACATCTAAGAAAGGCCTAATTTAAGAGTTATATTGTTCCTAAATAAGTTTGTACAAGAAAGAAATATTTTGGTATATATAAACAATATATTGAATTATCATTAAAAACATCATTTAAAGAAAAGTGAAATATTAATAAACTTTTTTATTTTTGAAAATCGAACTTTAATGAAACACATTTATTTTCAAATGCTGCAAATCCCGTAAAAAACAATTTTAAGATTATTACAATAATTTCAAATGAAAGCAAATTTAGGAAACAATCGTACTTTTAAGAGTTCAATATTTGTGTGAAATGTTAAGAAAAAGCGTAATATTAGAAGTTAAATTTTTTTATTATTAGAATCAGGTTTCACGACTACATGAAATATTTGCTAGCATCAACAAACCAAATATTGAACTTCATAAAAACGTCCAATTAGACACTAACAATTAATACCTTCTTTTCTAGCTTTTTGATTGCTCAGATGAAGTACACCGTGTTTTTTCATCGAATCTAGGATAGCCGTTAGAAAACTCAATTTTCGAAGATGTTAAGCATGAATTTAGAATTTAAAGTGTTTGAATCTTGAACCAACCATAATTCCTATAACTATGAATGTAGTTTTGATATTCTTTTAATGGTTAGAAGATTGGTAGGAGATAGTGGAATTTTGAGTTATTAATGTGATTAAACAGGTTTTCAAGGACTAAATAATATGGTTAGTAGTATAGAATAAGCTAATTAGTGTTAATGTTTCATGTTATAAACGTTTAAATTTCAAGACTACCTTAAGAGACGTGTATAATATATGATGTCTTATTTCTGTCGGGTGAACTTATCGTTTTAAGAAGGCACAGTTATATTTTCGCAAATGCTGAGGAAATGCGCCGTACGGAGGTAGACTGCAATTTTAATTATTACAATAATGGTTACTTTATATTATAAGTCATGACTATGATAATAACTGTTATTAGAGATGTGTCTTCGTAGGTTGTTAATGTTTGAACATTTCGAAGAAAGAAGCGTAATTTTAAAGTTAAAACTTTTTATTAAAACAGACGTTTTCACAACTAATGAAATATTTGGTATATAAAAACAAATATTGAAATTTCCATAAATACGTCAATTAAGGACACCTAAAACTAATAATATATTCGCTTTTTGCTTTTTGAAAATTGCATTCAATGAAACACATTATTTTCTCAAATGCTGAAATACCGTTTTAAACTCAATTTTAGATTTAACAAAATTCTTCAAATGTTGATTTAGCGAAAATTAACTTTTAAGATCTTCTAAACTTCTTTGTAATGTGAAATTAAGCAAAAAGGCAATTTAGAAGTAATAATTTGTTATTTTTAAAAGTTTTCACACTATTGAAAATCTTTGGTTATATAAATCCATCTATTGAAAGTTTCATTAAAACTTCAATTCTAAGACCTAAACAATTAAAATTCGAGTTTCTGATTGCTTAAATGATATTTCAAAAAAACACTATTGTTTTTACCTTGTTTTCTACTAACTGGTTTAACTATTTTAAATTAAACCTTATGTCATAAAATTTAGAAAAATCGTACTTTAATTCATAAATTGTAACTGTACAATATATTAAAACCATAATATTTAGAAGCAATTTTTTTATTAAACCAGTTTTCAAATATTACATGAAAGATATGTATATAAAAACAAATATTGAATTTCATTAAAAACTCATTTAAGAACTAAAACCACATAGAAGGTTTTCGCTTTTTGGAAAATTGCATTTCATGAAACCATCTATTTTTTTCCAATGATCTATAATATACCGGTTTAGATCATTATAATTACCAAATAATTTCAATGTTGTATTTAGGATCGTACTTTAAATTCTAGATTTGTTAATGTAAAATTAAGCAAGCGTATTTTAGAAGTTAAACTTCTTTATTAAAACGTTTTCATACAAATGAAGCGTGATATATCAAACTTAATATTTAAGATCAAAAAATATGTCGCACAAAAAAAGGTAAAATTTAATATATTCTTTCTTTTTAAACATTGTTCTACATTCACTGAATCACATTCTTTCTTCAAAGTGCTGAAAATGTACCGTTAAACCATTTTAATTAACAATTATTTCTTCAATGTTGAAATTATTAGGAAAATGCGTACCTTTTAATGAGTTCTACATTTGTAATGTGAAAATGTTAAGCAAGCGCTAAATTTTAGAAGTTTAAATCTTATGACTTAAAATTTTAAAACTATAAGTGAAAATATTGGTAAATAAACAATTATTATAATTATTAAACAAACATGTCAATTTAAACACCTAAAATCTATTAATACATTCACTTTTCTGCGTTTTGAAATAGCATTTTAATGTGAACAATATCATATTAAAGCACTTTCAAACGCTGAAACATCCCCGTTAAATAAATCATTTTAGAGATTACCAATAATTAGCAATGCTGAAATTCTAGGAAAATCTTACTTTCAGTTCTAATTTGCTAATTGAAAGTAATAGCGTACTTAGAGGGTAAAATTTTTATGATAAACGGTTTTCAAATAAAGGAATCAGTCGTACTATAGGATTGAAATTTCATTAAAAATACAGGAAAGACAATCTGGAACAATTATAAAATTTTCTTTTCTGTCTGTTGCTATTTAGACGAGATTGCTTCTCAATAACACATTATCTTTTCAAAATGCTGTCAATACCGTTAATAAACTCAATTTTTAGATTTAGCAAATATTTTCAGATGTTGAAATTTAGGAAAATCGTCTTTTAAGTATTTAATTAATTGAAAATTAAAAAGGTATTTACAAAATAATTTATTTTCATGTTTTGATTACTCTTAAATAAGTATATGAAATATACTTGAAATTTCATTAAGAAAAGTCAATTTAACACCCTAAAAACTATTAATAAACTTCACTTTCTGATTAATCGCACTTATTCACACAGATTATTTTTTTTCAATGGAAAAAATACCGGGTTAACAATCAATTTTTTAGTTTACCACATAATTTCAATGTTTAACTTTAGGGAAAAAATCTGTACTTTAGATGCTAAATTTGTATGTTGAAAATCTAAGCAAAAGCGTAATTTTAGAAGTTAAAATTTTTTATTAAAACAGGTTTTCACAACTAATGATATATAACGACCGTAAATACACTTGTTGTCATCACATCGATCACTCATTTAGACCTCCCTAAACAATTGTATTAAAGTATTTCTTCTTTTGAAATGCATTTCAATGAAAAAACCATGATTTTTTACAAATGCGAGAATACCGGTAAAAAAACTCATGTTTAAGTTTTACCAAATAATTTCAATTTTGAAATTTAGAGAAATATTCGCTTTTTTACGATTCTAAGATTTGTCTTTGAAAATTTAAAGAAGAATCTAATATTTAAGAAGTTTAACAATCTTTATTAAATGACGGTTTTCACACTAATGAATACTTGGGCTATATAACAACATTATTGATATTCATTAATAAAAATCGTTCAATTTTAAGAAACTAAAACTAGTTAATAATTCACTTTTCTGCTTTCTTGAAATAGCATTTCCATGAAACACGTTATTTTTTCAAATGCTGAAAATTTACCGTTAATAAGATACAATTTAAGATTATCAAATTCAAGGTTGAAATTAGAACAACGTTCTTTTAAGAGTTCCTAAATTTTATGCTGAATAATTTAAGCCAAATGCGTAATCTTTAGAATGTTACGAAACTTTTTTTATTAAAACATTCACAACTAATAATATTTGGTATATGAAAAACAAATATGAAACTTTCACTGCGACTTAGTTACTCCTTAAAACAATATTAAATCTCTTTTCTGCTCTTTGAATTGCGTTTCAATCATAAACACTATTATTTTTCAAATGCTGATTACCTCGTTTAAAACTCAATTAAGATTTAACAATAATTTCAAAATGTTCGAAATTTAGCGACAAAATCATCTTTAATGACGTTCCTAATAATATTAATTGAAAATTTAAGACAAAGCGGTTAATTCTTAGAAGTTAAAGTTTGTTACTAAAACGATTAAAAAGAGATCTTATGCCATATACACACATAGAAAAATATTGGTTTTCATTAAAACCGTCAATTTAAGACACCCTAAACTATTAATAAATTCACTTTTTCTGCTTTTTCAAATAGCTTTAACATGAACCACATATTTTCTTCAAATGCTCATACCGATTTAACTCTATTTGAAGACTTATACAATAATTTCAATGTTGAAATTTAGGAAAAATTCGTACTTTTCCATGTTTTGTATGTGAAATTTAAAGAAAAGCGTAATTTTAAAGAAAATTTTTATTAAACATGGTTTTCTAACTAATGAGAATTTAGTATATAGAAAACACTTTGCTACACTTAGCTTCTGTAGTCACATCATATTAATTAAATTCATTTTGCTTTTTTGCAAATTGCATTTCAATATACACATTATTTTTTCAAATGCGAAAAATACCGTTAAAAACTCCAATTTTAAATTTACCAAATAACTTCAATGTTAAATTGAGAAAAAAGAAAGATAACAAATTATGAAATTTGTATGGAACTTCAAGAAAATGCATATTTAGAAGTTAAATTTTTTTATTAAAACGTTATCAATTTTATTATATTTGGTTGATAAAAACAAATATTGAAAATTCATTATAAACTATATTTGAAAGACACCTAAACAATATGGGATTTGTTTATATTTTTTTTGATATCATTTGATTCTGAGGATTTATAAGTAGATAATAGTTATTCGGTAACTGTGTATAGTTTTCATCATGGATATAAACATTAATGCAAAAGCAAACTTAGGAAAAATGTACTTTTAAGTTCAATTTGTAATGTGAAATTTAAAACATCGCTTATATTATATCTATAATTTTTTATTTAAAACAGCTTTTCACATTTAACACTACCCCAGTAAGGAAAAAAAATATTGAATGTGAATTGAAAACGTTAATTGAATTCACCAAAATTAAATAAATTCACTTTACGCTTGCAGCAATAGGAATATAAGTAAAATATTTTTTCCTTAACTGCTGACAATCCCGCTAAAACTTTTTACGATTACCAATATCAGAATGCTTGAAATAGGAAAACTCGTACTTTTAAGTTCTAAATTTTCACAACTAATGAAATATAAGGTAGAAATTACTTTTTAGAGTAAAATTTTTTATCAAACAGGTTTCCCACTAACTGTAACTTCTGTTATATAAAACAAATATTTAATTTCATTAAAAACGTCAATTAACAACCCAAATACAATTAATAAATTCTCTTTTCTCCTTTTTGAAATTGCATTTCAATAAACACATTATTTTTCAATGCTGAATAATACCGTTAAAACCTATTTCACAAGTAAAAATACTTCTAATGTGATACGTCGTAGAGCCTACTGTAGATCCTTAAACTTATGACTGTGAATTTCAAGCAAAAGCGTAATTTTAGAAGATTAAAATTTTTCTCCAAAAGAGTTTTTCAAAACTAACGGAAATATTGGGTATATAAAAACAAATATTTAATTTCATTAAAAAACGTCTTTTAGACACTTAAACATTAATAATTCTCTTTTCTGCTTCTTGACCATTCATTTCAATGAACACTTATTTCTTTCAAATGCGATGAAATTACACCTTAAAAAATCAATTTTAAGATTTAACAAATTATTTGCAAATGTTGAAATTTTAGGACAAATCGTACTTTTAGAGTTTAACATTCTGGTAATGTGACAAATTTAAGAAAAAGCGAAGATTTAAGAAGTTAAAAAAAAAATTCTTTTTTATTAAAAAGTTCACAACTAATGAAATATTTGCTATATAAAAACAATATTGAAATTTCCATTAAAAAACACGTCAATTTAAGACACCAAAACTATTAATATAATTCCTTCCTGCTTTTTGTAACAAAGTTAAGAAAAACATATTTTTCAAATGCTGAAAATTACGTAAAAAACTCAATTTAAAATTTATCCAAATAATTCAACTGTTGAGAATCTTAGGAAATCCGTACTTGTCTAAGATCTAAAATCTTAATGTGAAAGTTTAAGCAAAAGTAACTTTAGGATTAAAGTTTTTATTAACACATATCAGTTAGTAATTTTTATATTAAAACAAATATTGACATTTCATGTAAAAACGGTCATTTAACTCTCATTAATTCTTTCATATATTCCTTTCTGCTTTTCAATATTGCATTTGATGGGAAACTTCACTATTTTATAAAATAATCGGTTTAAAACTCATATTTTAAGATTTAAACAATAATTTCAAATGTTGAAATTTACTGTCTCTACTTTTAATGTTCTAAAATTTGTAATTCATATAATTAGAAACAAGGGAATTTTAGAGTCTAAGATATTTTTTATTAACACAGGTTTTCAAAACTAATGAATATTTCGCTTCTCTTCTTACACATTGAATTTTCATAAAACGTCAATTTAAGACATTCTAAACTATCATAAATTCACTTATTCACTTTTGGATTTGCTTTCAATGAAACCACCATATATTTCTTCATAATTGCTGAAAATACCTTTTTACAACTCAATTTTAAGATTACCAAATAATTTATTTAAAATTAATTAAAAAATCTACTTTTACGAGTTCTAAATTCATAATGTGTAAAACATTTTAAGAAAAAAGCAGTAATTTTAGACAGTTAACATTCTTTTTTTAATAACAATTTTCACAAATAATTGAATCTTGTAACATATTTATGCTAATATTGCAATTTCTTGAAAAGATGTTATTTCAGCTTGTAAAACAATTAATCAATTCTTTTTTCTGCTTTTTGCAATTGCTTTTTCAAATTGAAAACATTATTTTTTCAAATGCGCAAAATACCGTTAAAAACTCACATTTAAGATTTACCAAATAATTTCAAACTGTAAAATTTAGGAATAAATCGTACTGTAGATTCTAAATTTTCTGAATGTAGTGAAAATTGAAGAAAAGCCGTACATTTAGAAGTTAAAATTTTTTAGAAAAACAGGTTTTCACAACTAAGAATCATATATCTGCGTTATAGAAACAAGAACAGAATATACAAATTAAGAACCTAAATATTATTAATAAGAATCGCTTTCGCTTTTTGAAATCTGGCATTCATGAAACAACATTATTTTTTCAACCATCTGAAAATACGTGTTTTAAAAAGAAAACAACAAAATTACAAATAAATTTCAAATAGTAAATTAGTTGCGTTCTTCAAATTAGTTCTAATTCTGTACATGTGCAATTTAACGAAAAGCGTAATTTTAAAGTTTATAATTTTTTATTAACAATAAGTTTCACAACTAATGAATATTAGTATTAAAACTAAACTTGATATTTTCATTAAAGAAAAACGTCCATTGAGACCACCTTAAACTTGAATTAATCCGTCTTTTGCTTTTTGTTGCATTTTAATGAACACCAATTTTCAAATCAAAATCCCGTCTTAAAAACTCAATTTTAAGAATTACCAAATAATTTCAATGTTCAATTTTCGTATGAAAAATCGTACTTACTACTAGATTATTCTCGTTGAAAAGCTTTAGGAAGGGAAGGAACTTTTCCGAAGTTAAAATTCATTTTAATTAACAGGTTTTCACGACTAAGGAAATTTATGGTTAATAAAACAAATAATGTGAAATTTCATGATAATGTCAAGTCCACACTAAACTACTTAATAAGAATCGCTTTCTGCTTTTTAAAATTAAACTTGTAATGAAACTTATATTTCTTTAACTTAGCAATATGAATTTGGTTCAATTTAATTGGAACATTACAATAATTTCATGGATGTAATACTAAATTCATGAAAAAAATCCTAAAATATGAAGAAGAAATAGCTCGAAAATGTTTAAGAACAATGCGTAATCTTAGAGTTAAAATTTATTCTTATTAAAACAGTTCACAACCTAAGAATATTTGTTTAAAACAAGAAAATGACAATCACTTTAAAAGAGATAAGAGACACCTAAAACATTAATTAAATTCGCTTTTCTGCTTTTGAAATGCATTCACATGAAACACATTATTTTCCTATGCTGCAAGACATACGTTAAAATCTCAATTTTTAGAATTACAAATAATTTCAATGTTGAAATTTAGGAGAAAATCTACTTTTAAGAGTTCTGTAAATTTGCTCATGAACTTCACAAAAGCCGCATTTAGAAGTTAATTTTTATTAAAACATTCACACTAATGAAATTTTGCGTATATAAACAAAATATTGCAATTCTCATTAAAAACGTCAATTTAAGACTACAAACAATTCAAAATTCTCTTTTCTGCTTTTAAATTGCATTTCAATGAACCATTTTTTTTTCAAATGCGAATAATACCGTTAAAAACTCATTTTAAGATTACCAAACTAATTTCAAAATGTTGCATCAATTTAGAGAAAATCGTACTTTTAAGAGGTTCTAAATATGTAATGTAAAATTTAAGAAAAAGCTTTAATTTTAGAAGTTAAAATTCTTTTATTAAAAAGGTTTTCCAACTAATGAAATATTCGGTATATAAATACAAAAATTGAAAATTCATTAAATAATTCAATTCACCTAAAACATATATAAATTCTCCACTTTCTGCTTTTTAATAGATTTCATTCGAAACCTTATTTTTTCAGCTGAAGAATACGTTAAAAAACTCCAATTTAGATAACAAAAATACATTTCAAATTCCTAAAATATTAGGAATAAGTGCCAACAATCCCCTAATTTGGAATGTGAAATGTAAAAAAAGCTATTTTAGATGTTACAATTTTTTTATCTAAAAGAAGTTTTCAAAAACTAATGAATAATACTTTGTATATGGAGACCAAGTCTACATACATAATGGATGGAATCGGAAAATCAAACCTAAAATCTAATTAATAATAAAATTCGTTTTCTGCTTTTTTGAAATGCATTTCATAACACATAAGTTATTATAAATACCGTTAAAACTCACATTTATAAGAATACCAAATAATTTTCATAATGTGAATTTAGTAAAAAAATAAATCGTACTTATTAAAGAGTTCTAACATATCGGAATGTGAAAATTTAAGAAAAGACGTAATTTTGAAGAAGTTAAAATTTTTTATATAAACATCAATAAAAAATTCAGTATTGAGCTAATCTACACAATTACCTTGAAATTTTTAATTTTTAATTTTAAAGTAGATACTAAATAACTAATTATTAAATTCGCTCTCTCTTTTTGAATTTGCATTTCCAATGAAAACACCATTATTTTTCAAATGCTGACAATACCGTTTAAAACTCATTTTAAGATTACCAAATAATATTCAAATGTTGCAATTTAGTAAAAATCGTTACTTTTAAGGTTCTAATCTAATTTGAAATTTAAGCAAAACGCAATTGTAGAAGATTAAAAATTCTTTTATTAAAATATTGGATAATCACTAAATGAAAAATTATTTGGTATCGAAAACCCTTTAATTCGAACATTTCATTAAAAAACGTACAATTAAGACACTTAAAACTATTAATAATTCCGGCTTTTCTGCCTTTTGATAATTGCATTTTCAATGAAGAGATTTTTTTTTTACAGATCTGCATACATTGTTAAAAGAGTTTTTATATTAAGAATTACAAAAATTTCAAAGTTGAATCTTTAGGAAAATTTCTTCCCTTAAATAGTTCCTAATTTATGTAAATTTTAAGAAAATCCGTAATTTTAAGGTTAATTTTTTTGAGTACTTTGCAAATAGTTGATAAATTATTTGTATTATAAAAACAAATATTGAAATCTTCATTAAAAACGTCAAATTAATTCACCTAAAACTATTAATAAATTCACTTTTCTGCTTTTTTGAAATAGGATTTCAATGAAACACATTATTTTTTCAAATGCTGAAAATACCGTTAAAACTCAATTTTAAATTTACCAATAATTTTGATATATATGCTTAATGAAATAAAATCCTTACTTTAACGACTGTTCCTAAATTTGTATGTTAAAATTTAAGAAAACCGTCTTTAAGAAGTTAAATTTTATTACTAAAACAGGTTTTCACAACTAATGAAATAATTTGGTATATAAACAACAGAATATTGAAATTTCATTAAAAAAACCGTCAATTTAAGACACTAAACTATTAATCAATTCACTTTCCTGCTTTTTACATAGCATCTTTAAGAAACATATATATTCAAATTCTGAAAAGGCAGTAAAAAAACTCAATATTAAGAATTACCAAATAATTCAAATGTTTGAATTTAGGAAAATCCTACTTTTAGAGTTACTATTTAATGTATAAATTTCAAGAAAAAGAGCGTATTTTAGAGTTTAAATCATTTTATCTAAAACAGGTTTTCACAAACTAATGAAAATATTGGTTATATAAAACAAATATTGAAAATATCATTAAAAAAACGCTCATTCTAGACACTAAACAATTATTATGCCTTTTCTCTTTTGATTGCATTTCAATGAACACCATGCACATATAAATGCCGAAACAATACCGTTTAACAAACACTCAATCTTCAGATTTAACAAATAATTCAAATGTTACAATTTAGGAAATCATCGTCACTATTAAGATTCATAAATTTGTATATGTGAAAATTTAAAGTATGTATGTATATAGTACAAAGTACTCATCATCTGTCCTTCATCTAAATAAATAATTGTATATTTATTCCTATTTTATTTCATTAAAAACGCTAGTTTTTAAGGAACAATATTAACAAGCACACATAATGAACAACGTAGGAGCTTTAATTGCATTTCAATGAAAAACATTCTTTTTCAAATGCTGAAAATTACGTTAAAAACTCAATTTTAAGATTAATCAAAACATAATGGTAATAACTATATGAGAAAAAGACGATTGTCTTTGTATAATGTGAAAATTAAGAAAAAGCGCTATTTTAGAGTTCTAAATTTTTTCTAAAAACGTGATTTTCGTAACTGAAATATTTTGATAAAAACACAAATGAAATTTCATAAAAATCTCAATAAGACACATAAACAAATTATCAAATTCTCTTTTCTGCTTCTTTGAAATGCATTTTCAATGAAAAAAACAATTAATTTTTTCAAATGCTAAAATACCGTTAAAAACTCAATTTTACAATATACAAAATAATTTCAAAATGTTGAAATTTAGGAAAAATCGTCCTTGTAAGAGTTCTAAACTTGTATGGTGAAAAATTTAGACAGCTATATTTTAGAAGTTAAATTTATTAAACCAAGTTTTCACAACTCAATGAAATATATTGTTATAAAAACATATTGAAATCTTCATCTAAAAGCGTCAATTTAGAACCAGAACTATTAATAGAAATTCGCTTTTCGCTTGAAAATTGCTCATTTCAACATGAAACCAATTATTTCTTTCAATGCTGAAGAATACCGTTTAACTCGTCAACTTTTAGAATTACCAAATAATTCTCAATCGTTGAAATTTACAGTGAAAAATCGGACTTTTAAGCAGAGTTCGTAATCTTAAATGTGAAAATTTAAGCAAAAGCCTGCATCATTTTAGAAGTTAAAATTTTTACTTTAAAAACTTAGTCTTTCACAACTAATGAAATATCTTGTATTTATAAAAAACAAATATTGAAATTTCAGTAACTTAGTTTTAAAAAAGCTCATTTAATTTTTTAAACACAATCTAATCAAATTCTCTTTTCGTCTTTTTTGAAATTGCATTTCAATGAAACACATTTTTTTATTCAAATGCTGAAAATACCGTTTATATTATTTACCAAATAATTTCAAATGTTGAAATTTAGGTTGAGACTAATAGCTGCTACTTTTAAGAGTCGTCTAATAGTCGTAATTTTTGAAAATCTTCAAGAAAAAACAGCGTAATTTTAGAAGTTAATATTTTTTTATCTAAACACAGGTTTTCACTACTAATGAAATAATTTTTATATAAACCAACAAAAATGAGATTAAAATTACAGAAATATTAAAGAAATATGCATTACAAGGAAAAATAAAAAGGCTAATATTTTCAGGTTTGTTTGAAATAGGAGTTCAATCTAAACACATTATTTTTTTCAATAATGCTGAAAATACCGTTAAAAAACTCAATTTTAAGATTAACCAGGAAAAATTTCAAGATGTTGAAATTTAGGAAAATCGTTCTTTTTGCAAATATATTAATGTGAAAATTTAAGAAAAGCCGTAATTTTAGAGTTAAAATTTTTTCTATGGAAACAGGTTTTCAATAATCTAGATGAATATATTTGGAGGCTATATAGATGATAAATAATATGTTGAAATCTTTCATTATTGTTTTGCTGATGAGTTTATTTGTACCTAAACTATTACTTGCAACACCTCTTTTCAGCTCTCTGGCACTGCTTCCAATTAATACACTGTATTTTTTCAAATTCTCTAAATACCGTTTTAAAAACTGCAGCATTTTTATAGACATTACTGGCCAAGATTAATTTTCATAATTTGTTGAATATTAGGAACAAATCCGTACTTTTAGAGATTCTCAAGTATTGTGTAATGTGCAAAAATTTAATGCAAAAGCGTTAATTTTAGAAGCTTAAATTTTTTTTATTTAAACAGGTTTTTTTCAACTTATGAAATATTCGTTGTTAAAAAAAAGTGATTGCGATAAATGAATTAGATTTGCATTTCCTAAGTGAAGACACCACTATCAACAATAATCAAATTCTCTTTTCTGATTATTAACATTGCAATTTCAATGCAACACATGATTTTTTAAAATGCTGAAAATACCGTTACAAAACTCAATTTTAAGATCTTTACGACCTATTATTTCAAATGTTGACAATTTATCTAAAATCGGACTTTTAAGAGTTCAAAAATTTGTAATGTGGGAAAATTTAAGAAAAGCGTAATTTTAGAAGTCTTAAAATTTTTTACATAAAGACCTGACGATAGAACTAATAATACAGTTGATTTTCACGCACACAAAAGTGAAAACTTTAAAATAACACTCAAATTTTTTAAGACATCCCTACCAAACTATTAATATCAATGTCCGCTTTCTTGCCTTTTTAAAATGAATTTTAATGAAACACATTTATTTTTCAAATGCTGAAAAATCCCGTAAAAAACTCAAGTTAAAGAATTACCAGTACATCTACAAATGTTCGAATTTCAGGTAGGAATACGGATTTGGATAATGCCGGATTTGTAATGTCGTTTAAAGAAAAAGCTAAAGATGAAGTCAAAATTTTTTAATGGTGGTTTTTTTGACTAATGAGGTGTTTGATATAAACAAAACCGAAACATATTTGAATTTTCATTAAAAAACGTCAACTTAGGACACCTAAAACAATTAATATATTCTTTTATTTGCTTTTTTTTGAGAAATTGCATTCAATGAAACACTATATATTTTTTCAAACTGCTGAAATACCGATTAATAAAACCAATTTTAAGATTTACCAAATAATTTCAAAATGTTTGAGTTGAAATCTAGGAAAAATGTACGTTTAAGAGTTTCTAAATTTCGTAATGTGTAAATATTTAGAAAAAAGGCCGTCAATTTAGAAGTTAAATTTTTTATTAAAACAGGTTTTTCAAAACTAATGAAATATCTGGTATTAACATTTTAGACAAACATTCAAAATATTCATTAAAAACGTCACATTTAAGTACACCGTAACAAATGTAATTTAAATAAATTCTTTGTTCTGCTTTTTGAAATTGCATTTCAATGAAACACATTATTTTTTTCAAATGCTGGAAAATACCGTTAAAAAAAAACTTCAATTTTAAGAATTACCAAAATAATTTCCAAATGTGATAATTTAGGAAAAATCGTGTACTTTTAGAGTTCTAAATTTGTATTGTGAAAATTAAGAAAAAGCGTAATCTTTAGAAGTTCAAAGATTTTTTTAATGGTGAGGAGAACACGGTTTTCGACAACTAATGAACATATTTGTTTCATTAAAAATCACAAAAATTGAAATTTCATAAAAAACGGTCATCTAAGACTGCTACATGCTGATAACACTAATAATAATTGCCGCCTTTTCGGGCTTTTTGAAATTGCATTTCAATGAGAACACGATTCATTCTTTTACAAATGCTAGACAGATACCGCTTCGTCAAAACTCAATTTTAATGAATCTAGCAAAATAACTGTATCAAACTGTTGAAATTTGAGTAAAATCGTACCTATTTAAGAGTTCTGAGTTGTCAAGTACGTGGAAACATTTATAAAGAGCAGCCAGCGCATCATATGATCTCGGCACGTCTAAGCTAGTGATATATATATATCTCTCTATACCCGACCAAATACTTTTCACAACTAATGATACTGTTTAGCCCGATTATATGATCACAAACCTTTCTCTATATCTGAATATTTGAACTCATTTCATTAAAAAAACGTCAATTTAAGCACACTATTAATAAATTAATAAATTCGCCTTTCTGCTTTTTGAAACTCGCATTTCACGTGGAAACACATTTTTTGTGTGTGCGAAATCGCTGAATATTCCCGTTTTAAAACTCAATTTTAAGATTTACCACAAATAATTTTCAAATTTAGAAATTTAGGAAAAATCGCACTTTTAAGAGTTCTAAATTTGTGAATCGTGAAAATTTATTAAGAAAAAGCGTAAATTTTAGAAGTGTTAACAACTGTTATTAAAAACAGGTTTCACAAATCAATGAACTATTTTGGTATATACAAAACAAAGTATTTGAAAATTTCAAGTAAAAAACGTCAATTTTAGAGACACCCAAAACTATTAATAAATTCACTTTCTGCTTTTTTGAAATAGCATTTTCAATGAAAACATGTATTTTTTCACGTCTGAAAATACTACCGTTAAAAACTCAATTTTAAGATTCTAACCAACTAATTTCAACATGCTTGAAATCTTTAGTGGAAAAAATCTACTTTTAAAGAGTTTCTAATTCATTGGTAATGTCGAGCAATATTTAGAAAAGGCCGTAATTTTAGAAAGTCAAATAATTTTTTACTAAACACAGGGTTTTCCACAAACTAGATGACAATATTTGGAATTTTTAAACCTAATAATTGAAACTGTTCATTAAAAAAGTCAAGACCTTTAAAAAAAACTATAAAACTATTAATAAATTCGCTTTTTTTGCTTTTTGATAATAGCATTTCTATAATGACAACACATCTTATTTTCAAATCGCTGACAAATTCGCGTAAAAAAACTCAATTTTAAGCAAGTTTACCCACTATGATTTCACGAATGTTGAAATTTAATTGAAAAAATCGTACTTTTTAAGAGTTTTAAATTTAAATCGTAAAGTCCAAGTGAAGGAGAAGCGCAAATTTGGGATGCTTCAATTTTTTATTAAACAAGACGTTTCCAACAAACTAATGAATATTGGTATATTACAACTAAACAAATATTGAGAAGTCTTCATTAAACAAAACGTCATATGTTTAGGACACTAAAACAAATTAAATATATTCCCCTTTTTCTGTCTTTTTGACTAAAATGCCATTTCAATGAGGAACACATTTATTTTTTCACAATGCTGAAAATACCGTTAAAAACTCAATTTTAAGATTTCAAACAAATATTTCAAATGTTGAATTTAGTGAAAAAATCGTACTTTTAAGAATTCTCAATTTGTAATGTGTGAAAATTTAAGAAAAAGCCGTAATTTTAGAAGTTAAAATTTTTTATTTAAAGACAGTTTTCACAACTAATGAATACTTGGTTAATAAGACATCAAGATTGACAAATTTCATAAAAACACGTCAATTTAAGACACCGACTAAAACAATTAAACAATTCTCTTTTCTGCTTTTTTGTAAACTGCATCACGATGACAAAACTTTCCAGGCTCAGGTGCTGAAAATACCGTCTAAATAACCCAACTTCAAAAGCTTTACCAAAGTGTTTCGAAATGTTGAAATTTAGACAAAATCGTTACTTTTAAGAGTTTCTAAATTTTTTGTAATGTGAAAATTGATGAAGAAAAAGCGTAATTTTTAAGTCGTTAAAATTGTTTATTAAAACGAAGGTTCTTCACAACCTAATGAAAATATTTGGATTACTATAGAAACAAATATGACAAATTTCCATTACCAAAAACGTCCAACTTAAGACACCAAAACAATTAATAAATTCCTCCTTTTCTCTTTTCTGAAATTGCATTTTCAATGAAACACCACATTATTTGTTTCAAATGCTGAAAAATACCGTTAAAAATAAAACTTCAATTTTAAGATTTACCAAAATAATTTCAAATGTTGAAATTCAGGAAAATCGTACTTTTAGCAGTTCTT
The DNA here is from genome assembly GCA_015478945.1 of Trachelipus rathkii. Lineage (NCBI taxonomy): Eukaryota > Metazoa > Arthropoda > Malacostraca > Isopoda > Trachelipodidae > Trachelipus > Trachelipus rathkii. Next base: position 2,165 of record JABUQX010037634.1, on the reverse strand, counting down.
TCAATATTTGTAATGTGAAAATTTCAAGAAAAAGCGTAATTTTAGAACGTTTCAAATCTTTTTATTTAAAACAAGTTTTCACAACTACATGAAAACCTTAAAAGAGACTAAACCATATTAGAAATTTCATAAAACTCCAAATTTACAAAATAAAAACATATTATCATAAATAGCTTTTTTCTGCTTTTTGAAATTGCATTAGAATGCAACACATTATTTATTTTTTCAAACTGCTGCAAAAATCCCGTTTAAAACTCAAATCTTTCGAAATTTGAAATAATTTAGAATGTTGAAATTTAGGAAAAATCGTTACTTTTAAGAGTCTTAATCTTTGTATGTGAAAATTTAGCAAAAGAATAATTATAGAAGTTAAAATTTCTTTATGTAAAACAGGGATTTTCACAACTAATGACACATATTTGGCCTATATTAAATAACACACCCATATTGAACATTTGCATTAAAAAAACGTCATTTAAGACACTAAAACAATTAATAAAATTCTCTTTTCTGCTTCTTGAAATTGGCAGATCAATTGAAAACACATTTTCTTTTTTCAAACTGCTGAAAATACCGCTTTCAAAACGTCAGATTTTAAGATCTGCCAACAACTTAAATTTCAAACATGTGTGCACTTTTAGGAAAAATCGTATTTTAAGAGTCTAAATTTGTATGTGTGAAAATTTAAGAAAGCGTAATTTTAGAACGTTCAAAATTTTTTCATAAAAACAGCGCTTTTCCTAAGCTATATCGCAGAATATTCTGTATATAAAAACAAAAAAATTGAAATTTCATTAAAAAAACCGTCAATTTAAGACCGACCTAACTATTAAAAATCACTTTTCTGCTTTTTGGAAATAGAATTTCAAGGCAAAACATCATTATTTCTTTCAAACTGCTGAAACAATACCGTTAAAAACTCAATTTTAAGATTAACCAAAATATCTAATTTCCAAATGTTGAAATTTAGGAAAAATCGTAGCTTTTGAGAGTTCGAAATTTAGCCTCGTGAAAATTTAAGAAAAAGCCGTAATTTTAGAAGGTCTTAAATTTTCTTTATTAAAACCAGGATTTTTCAAACACTAATAAAATTTTGGGTATAAGAAAAAAAATATTGAAACTCACTCATTACAAACCGTCAATTTAAGAAACCTTAAACTAATTAATAAATTCGCTTTCTTGCTTTTTGGACAATCATGCATCTCTCAATGAAACATTCAATTTTGTTTATCCAAATGCTGAATCAATACCGTTTAAAACCTCAGATTTTAAGAATATTACCATATAATTTTCAATGCTCTGACAATTAGGAAATCATCGGTACTTTTAATGCAGTTCCTTAAATTCTGTAATGTGAAAATTTAAGCGAAAACTTAATTTTAGAAAAGTTAACACCTTTTTTCATTAAAAAACAGGTTTTAGGTGTCTTAAATTTGAATAGTGTGGTATTATAAAAACAAATAATTGAAAATCCTTCATTACACAAAACATTCTCTAGACACCTAAAACAATTATAAATTCTCTTTTCTGCCTTTGTAAACAATTGCATTTTCAATGAACACATTCAATTTTTTCAAATGTGAACATACCGGTTAAAAACTCAATTTTAAGATATTAAACAAATAATTTCACAATGTTGAAACTTTAGGAAAAATCGTACTTTAAGAGTTCTAAAATTTGTAATGTGAAAATTTAAGAAAAAAGCTGTATTTTTGAAGTTAAAATTTTTTATTAAAACAGGTCTTTCAAAACTAATGAAATATCTGGTATGTTACAAAAATAATATTGATAATATTCATTAAAAGACATCAATTAAGGACACCTATACCTAATAATAAATTCGCTTTTCTGCTTTGTTGAAATTGCATTTAAATACAAAACTTATTTTTTTTCAAATGCTGAAAATACCGTGTAAAACTCAATTTTTAAGAATTACCAAACATAATTCAAAGTATGAAACTTTAGGAATAAAAATTGATCTACCTTTGTTAAGAGTTTTTAATTCTGTAATGTTGAAAAATTTAACAAAAGCGTACACTTTTTAGAAGAAAATTGTATTTGTTATTACAAACAGAGGTTTTCAAACTAATGAAATATCTATGTTTTAAAAAAAATATTGAAATTTTCATTAAAAAAACGTCTTTTAACTTTAAGAAAATCTCTCC
>JABUQX010037633.1:47500-56652 GCA_015478945.1 Trachelipus rathkii | reverse complement strand
AGTTTGCGTTTCAATATGCTTTTGGTCTCAAATTCGTTTGCATTTCAATTATTAACTCTTTGCCAAACTATATTTATTCCTTAAAAGATGTTATGTGTTTTAAATTGTAAATATTGGAATCATGAAACCGGAACACTTTTGAGGAAGTTAAATAGCTGGAGTTGATATGCTGGAATAATTATTCAAAATCAAAGCTTTTACGTTTTCGACCTCGTACTGTCAAGTCGCTGATTGAACTTGTGCTGAAAAAAGTTTAGTAATTTCTGTCGTTCGAAAGAAGTGGATGCTTTTATATAAAACTCCCTTCATATATTTGCATTAAGTGTTAACGTTTAAAAAAGTGTTAAAACTTATAATCACTAAGGCCTTATATAATGTGATTTTTGTGTAACTTTATTAAGTGCATAGTAACGCTTTTTTCTTCAATAACTAACGCTTAAGATTCAAATTCAACTTTATTATCGAAAATACGTTAATGACAATACGTATTGTTAGGAATTATTTCTACCTATGCTAAGAAGCCGGTGAAACTAACATTGATAGCACCGGTGTTGAAAATAACAATTTCAAATCCGAAATCAGGACTGGGATAAGAAGTTTCAGTTTTTCAACAAGTAAGTTGTTTGTTCCTTTCACCATAGGTGGATAATTCCATTTATTATATTTATGCATTAAAACACATAACATTTATTAATTCAGTTTAACTGTCGTAAATTTACTATTCTCAAAAACTATTCTACGTTGGTATTAAGGTTGTATCTATAAATTTCTACTCACATAGATACGATTTTAATAATTTTTGAAATTGTTATTTAATGTTTGCAATTTTTGAAATTGCTAGTTAATTTTTGAAGTTTTTCAATATTTCATAAGAATCAATTTTTTGTAAATTTGTTCAAATTTGTTTAAACCTTATGAAAGGCAAACTTAAAGTTTTTTCTTGCATCGAGTTTGAGACTAAACAGGCATATTCAAGCGCGATTTATTTCCATATGCGTAAGATTTACTAGTAAATTTTTTTTTGTTTTTCTTTGATTTTTTGATAAAGGTGTCTTAACATTTTTTTTTAATTTGAAAGCGACTTAAAGTCACGTGTTTGATAATTTTTTCTAAAAAATTGTTCTTAAGTTTTTTCTATTCGCAAAAAGTGACTTTAAAAAAAACCAACCCAGTATATATATATATATATATATACATTCGACATTTTGCATGCGCAGTGGGTGTTTTTCGTGCGCATTCGATATTTTTATATAAATTCGATAATTTTCTCAAATTCGACATTTTGCTTGCGTAGTGGTTGTTTTTCAACATAGTCTTTGCGCATTCGATAATTTTCTTATACATTCGACATTTTGTATGCGCGGTGACTGTTTTTCATTGCAATCGATGCGCAGTGTTTGTTTTTCGACATAGTCTATGTGCAGTGTTTGTTTTTTGACATAGCCTATGCGCGGTGTTTATTTTTCGACATAGTCTATGCGCAGGGTTTATTTTTCGACATAGTCTATGCGCAGTGTTTATTTTTCGACATAGTCTATGCGCATGGTTTATTTTTCAACATAGTCTATGCGCAGGGTTTATTTTTCGACATAGTCTATGCGCAGGGTTTATTTTTCGACATAGTCTATGCGCAGTGTTTGGTTTTCGACATAGCCTATGCGCGGTGATTGTTTTCCGACATAGTCTGTGCGCAGTGTTTGTTTTTCGACATAGTCTATGTGCAGTGTTTGTTTCTTGACATAGCCTATGCGCGGTGTTTATTTTTCGACATAGTCTATGTGCAGTGTTTGTTTTTTGACATAGCCTATGCGCGGTGTTTATTTTTCGACATAGTCTATGCGCAGGGTTTATTTTTCGACATAGTCTATGCGCAGTGTTTATTTTTCGACATAGTCTATGCGCATGGTTTATTTTTCAACATAGTCTATGCGCAGGGTTTATTTTTCGACATAGTCTATGCGCAGGGTTTATTTTTCGACATAGTCTATGCGCAGTGTTTATTTTTCGACATAGTCTATGCGCATGGTTTATTTTTCGACATAGTCTATGCGCAGTGTTTGGTTTTCGACATAGCCTATGCGCGGTGATTGTTTTCCGACATAGTCTGTGCGCAGTGTTTGTTTTTCGACATAGTCTATGCGCAGTTTTGGTTTTCCGACATAGTCTATGTGCAGTGTTTATTTTTCGACATAGTCTATGCGCAGTGTTTGTTTTTTGACATAGCCTATGCGCGGTGATTGTTTTTCGACATAGTTTATGCGCAGTAGTTGTTTTTCGACATAGATTTTCGACATAGACATAGCCTATGCGCGGTGATTGTTTTCCGACATAGTCTGTGCGCAGTGCTTGTTTTCAACATAGTCTATGCGCAGTGCTTGTTTTTCAACATAGTCTATGCGCAGGGTTTATTTTTCGACATAGTCTATGCGCAGGGTTTATTTTTCGACATAGTCTATGCGCAGTGTTTATTTTTCGACATAGTCTATGCGCATGGTTTATTTTTCGACATAGTCTATGCGCAGTGTTTGGTTTTCGACATAGCCTATGCGCGGTGATTGTTTTCCGACATAGTCTGTGCGCAGTGTTTGTTTTTCGACATAGTCTATGCGCAGTTTTGGTTTTCCGACATAGTCTATGTGCAGTGTTTATTTTTCGACATAGTCTATGCGCAGTGTTTGGTTTCGACATAGCCTATGCGTGGTGATGGTTTCCGACATAGTCTATGCGCGGTGTTTATTTTTCGACATAGTCTATGTGTAGTGTTTGTTTTTTGAAATAGCCTATGCGCGGTGATTGTTTTTCGATATAGTCTATGCGCAGTAGTTGTTTTCGACATAGATTTTCAACATAGACATAGTATATGCTCAGTGGTTGTTTTTGACATAGTTACTGCGCACTAGTGTATTATTTCTCATTCGTTCCATTCTTTCTCGATTTGTTCTTTCTACTATCAATATGGACATCATTCAAGACTTAGATCTGAAAGAGGCTGCTGATTTTCAAGACCTAATGCCTACAGATCTTTCAGGAGAGGAAATATCTAGCCTCAAGTCAAGTCTTCTTAAAGACTTGGGTCCTCTTAGGTTAAAAAGGGGACACTTAAGAAGAAAACTTACTCTCTGTTGTAAACACTTTCCTATAGAAGAGGAAGGTGATGAGGACTCTCCCACCTTTTACGATCCAGTTGTTGTAAAAACTGTATTTGAAAAGGTGACAACAGTCATGAGTGAAATTAAAGCTCAAGACACCATCATTGAAAACTTAATATTGGGGGCTGAATATACGAAAGTTGACCAAGCCATACTTGACGAAGAACTTACAGCCACTGATACCTACCATATTAAGATGGCTAAAGCGCTTCACTTGTTAAAAGACAAGTATGGTTATAATTCAGATTCAAGAAAGTCGTCTAGTGCCTCTTCAGAGAAGTCAAACTCAAAGGAGAATTGCTGTCATTATCCTTCTAGCTTAAAGATTCCTGCATTAAAGTGTGGAGATTTCTCGGGAGATAAAGACAAGCATTCTTTCCGCTCTTTTCTCCAATCTTTCAATAACGTATATGGAGAGAGAAGAGACATCTCAAAGGCCATCAAACTTCAATATTTAAAATCACATTTGAAGGGATATGCTCTGAAGGACATTGAGTTCTTGTCAGGCACGGATGACAATTATGATGTTGCCTTAACCATCTTAAAGGAACATTATCTAGATAAAGCATTCATTATTGACTCTATTTTACATGAGTTAGATTCAGCTCCGCCTCTTGACGGAAGACAGTTGGAACCTGTCCGGTCTTTCATTTTAAAGGTTCGTGCTAACTTGAAGGAACTTAAGGAACTTGGAGTTGACTTTTTTCAAGAGGATTCATCCGGTTGCAAGTTAATAAGTCATATCGTGGTTGATAAGCTTCCTATTTCATTTTTGAGAGAGTTGAAGCTGTCTACGAAGGAACAATATCCTTCCATCAACCTTATATTCAAAGAACACAATCAAATCATTCATAATATGGAAAGATTTCGAACTCCAAAATCTTACACTCAATCTCCCTCTTCTGGTTCTTCTCGTTCTTCTTTTGATTCAAAAAGGAGAAACAGAAATGGGAAAAAGTTTCCTTCTGTACCATCTGAACAGAGTCATACTTTCAATACATCTAAAGGTGATAGTGTGAATAAAAAGACATCATCTCCATCTTCGTCAAATATTCAAGCATCTTCTGAAATTAAATGTAAGTTGTGCAGTGGGAAGCATTTCCTTTCAGAATGCACAGTTTATGAATCTCCTAAGGCCAAAAGGGACAGATGTGTTGTGCTTAAGCTGTGCAGCAACTGTTCCAGCTTGAAACATATGGTGGATAAGTGTCCAGCAAAAACACTCAACCTTAAGTACCCTTGCTTAAATTGCAAGAGTAGAAAGCATCTCACAGCTCTTTGTCCATCTGAAATTCGTACTCAACATCGGAACAACAATCGAAAAGATGCCGATGAAGAAAGTAATTCTGGTATTAGCAACCACTTGTGTATCAATACCGGACAGTCATCTGCCTCCCAAATCTTACCTACCATCACCATCACAGTAAGACACAAGAATAAGTCTGTGCCTGTTCGTTCATTGATTAATCGACTTAGGTTCACAGAGAACCTATGCTAGTCCAAGATTGCTCAATAAATTCGACATCAATTGTGAGCAATTACCCAAGATTGACAATCCCATCAAAACCTTCATCGGAGAGCAGGTTCGTTCTTCTTATTTGGTTGATTTGGATCTCAACTGTTGTTGTGATTCATTTATATCAATTCCTGTTCTTGTAGACCCTTCTTTAGATGTGGGTTTTACTGTTAATGGACTGGCATCTGCTATTTGTAGAATTTCGTCAAAATACAAAGTAGCTGATAACTCATTTGTAGGTCCTTATGGGGACTCTGTGAATAACATCGACCTTTTGCTTGGCACTGACACTCTTTGTCATATGAGGCACTTCCAAATGGTAGAATGTTTGGAAGGAAGTGCTATTTCAACTTGTTTCGGTTTAGTTCCTTTCGGTCCTGTGGATTCTTTTCTACTTCCACATCAAAAAGACTTTCTGTACAGAAAGCAGTCTGTTAACTCATCACGAGAACATGATGAGGAAGATTCATGACTAACAATGTCTGTCTCTTCATTGCCCTACCAATTTGTCAACGCTCCTCAAACCCTCGTAAACTCAATTCTAGATCCCCATCCTTCCTACCCTGATGTCATCGATCTTTCCTCGAATCAAAAGGATACTGAACTTGGTCTGGAGCATCTGTACAGTCTGGAGTCCATGGGAATTCAGGAAGAAAAAGATTATGGTACTACTGACAAAGAATTTATAACTAAATTCCACAACTCCATTCAATTTATCGATGGAAAGTACCACATCGAAATCCCTTGGATTCAGGATTTGCTGCATCAAGTTCCATCCAACTATCATGTTGCTTTAAGTACACTAAAACGAGTCAAGAATCGTCTCAACAATCAGGGACTCGACAAAGCATACAGTGATGTCTTTAAAGAGCAGCTGAAAAACGGCATAATTGAAATCATCAAAGTATCTCCGAAGGACTTCCATAAATATGTATGGGTTCCCCACAGGCCTGTCATAAGAATGGCTGATCAGGTATCAACTAAGATAAGACCTGTATTCAATTGCAGTCTTCGTACAAAAGGAGCTCCTTCTCTTAATCAAGCCTGTTATCCAGGTATAGATTTGTTGGTTCCCCTTCTTCGTCTTCTTTTAGCTTTTAGAACCAATAAATATGTGGTTGTTGCGGACATATCTAAAGCTTTCTTACAAATCTATCTCAAGCAAGAAAGTGACCGTAACAAGTTTTGTTTCTTCTGGGAAGAAGATGGCAGGCTTGTTACTTATCGGTACGCAACCATCATATTCGGACTTGCTGTTTCTCCCTACATTTTGGGAGCTGTTATTAGACACCACATTCAGAATAACTATCCTTATGATTTAGTTTCTCGTCTTCTGATAAATAATCTTTATGTAGATAATTTTATTTACACTCACTCGTCCCCAGAAGTACTGAGAAACATTTACACCACATCAGTTCAAAGAATGAAGGAAGGAGGATTCAACTTGTGTTCTTGGAACACTAACCATTCAAATCTTAAGGCTCAAATAAAACAGGATAACATGTTTTCTTCCCATAACTGCGAAGAGGAAAAAGTTCTAGGTTACCTTTACCATCCTGGTAATGACACCCTAAGACTCGCAGACTTTGAGTTATCATCAGTCAGTTCAAAAAGAGATCTGCTCTCTCAAGTTAATAAAATCTTTGATCCTCTTTCTTTGTTTCTTCCTGTCACATTGAGAGGTCGACTTTTGATGAGGCGTATATGGGAAAAACAAATGAGTTGGGATGACTCTATCGATCTTGAAATAAAGGAGGATTGGGAAAAATTAAGGGCCGATCTTGACTCTCTTAAGAGTTTATCGTTCAATCGTTTTTGTTTTGATACCTCATCGACTAATGCAACCCTTAACATCTTTTGCGATGCTAGTTCAAAGAGCTATGGATTTGCGGCTTACATCACCTCCCCAGAACAAGGTCCTTCGTTAATGTGGGCCAAATCTAAAGTAGCTCCTCTCAAGGGAAAAACCCTTCCTTGTTTAGAGCTTTTATCCATCTTTCTGGCGCTTAAATGCCTTCCGCAGATCGTGACTAGCCTACAAGAGGTTGAATTTAGTAAGGTCAACGTCTTCTCTGACTCCCAAATCGTTCTTGCATGGGTAGCTGGAGGAGGTAGCAGGACAAAACAAATTTTCGTTCGGAATCGTATACAGGACATTAAGAGTATGGTTTCATCTATGAGAAACGATAATTTAATACCGATCTCATTTAACTACGTCAAAACAGATGAAAACCCTGCAGATCTTATAACTCGTGGTTTGTCCTGTCGCGAATTCATGAAGAAGCTCGAACTATGGAAGAATGGACCAGCTTGGCTTAAACACGACCAAGTGTATTGGCCTAGTTATCAGCAAACAAGGAGTGTACAGGAAGGGCTTTCAACTACCTTCACAGTCATTCAAGCCCCACCTCCTCCTATTATTGACATGACCAAGTATTCTTCCCTTTCAACTTTGTTAAGAGTATGTGCTTTACTCTACAAATTCGGCACATCTTCCATCGATCCTATTGAAAATGATAGGAAAGCTCGACTTTTCTTGCTCAAGATTATGCAACAAGAAAGTTTTCCTGTCGAACTTCGTTTTTTGAGAGAGATTCAATCGGGATCAACTTCTTCAAAACCACCTGATTTAGTTTCTCGCCTGAACTTCTTTTTGGACGATTTGGGTCTTATAAGAAGTAAAGGACGGTTGTCTCGCACTAACTACTATAGTTTCGAGATAGTCAATCCAGTAGTCCTTGGCAAGTCCCATCATCTTACCACCCTGATTGTCAGAGATGCACATGTTTCTTGTAAACATCTTGGCATTCAAGCTACTTTGACCTTCATTCGTTTAAAGGGCTACTGGATAACTTCAGCTCGTCATACAATAAGAAGAGTTTTATCGGAATGTGTGACTTGTACAAAGTTCAACAGCTTTTCTTATTCTTATCCGAAGTTTACTAATTTCACAAAAGCGCAAGTCAATTTCTATCGTCCTTTCTCAAATGTTGGAGTGGATTTTACTAAACATTTTTTCATTAAAATTAAAGGGTCCACCCAACCTCAAAAAATGTATATTCTTCTTTACACCTGCCTCAATATTCGTTGTGTCTATTTGGATCTTATCCCAGATATGTCTGCTAGGGCATTCGTTCAATCGTTCCAACGCTTTGTGGCTAGGTTTGGAGTCCCTGAATTTTTATATAGTGGGTTCCGAATTTTTTAATAAAGGTGCGGATGCTCTCGAGCAGTTTGTTGTATCAGAGGTGGGTTCCGAATTTTTGCGTAAAAATCACATTAAACATATCCGCATTCCCCTATACAGCCCTTGGATGGGAAGTATGTGGGAAAGGTCAATTCGGACTGTTAAAAATTGTCTCTATAAGACTGTTGGACGTAAAAATTTGGAATACTTCGATTTCACAACAGCATTGGCAGACATTGCTAATGCTATCAATTCGAGACCATTAACATATACTTCTTCGGATAATGATATAGTGCCTCTCACTCCTAACTGTTTTTTAAAACCGTTAGCTAATTCAAGTATCGTATTAAATGAACCCATTCCTACCGATTCCCCTTCAAGAGAAGAACTAATCCAATCCCTTAAACGATCTACTGAAATATTCGAAGACTTCCGAACTCGGTGGTATAATGAGTATTTATTAAGTTTGAGAGAGATGGGAAAAGACCTCTATCAAGTCTCATGGAAAAATAGGGTGAAAGTAGGAGACATCGTACTTATTAAAAGTCCGGTCAAAGAGCGACCATATTGGCAAATGGGCATTATTCAACTGCTTATTTATGGAGATGATAATAAGGTTCGCTCAGTCCAGGTTCGAACTCCTGGAGGTCAAATGAATGTTTACCCCATAAAGCATTTATTCCCTTTAGAGCTATCATTAACACACAGTGGAAATCAAGTCAAATCTCATGGAAATAGTTCTGCTTCAAATTCAATGGTTCCATTACCACCATCATCTCAGCAAGTAACAATTCCTGCCCCTACCACAATTAATGATACTCCCGCGGTTGCAAATTCGTTGCGTCCCAGAAGGAAAGCAGCTATAGTAGCCCGTTCGAAATTTTTGAATATCGGTAATGAATCGGAATCGGAATCGGAATCATCCGAGAGTTCTGATTAATCAAATTCTTTTGTTTTTTTTTTTAAATGACACGAATTCGTCGAAATCCGTGCCATCGCCCCCGCCCAGTGTATTAAAATTGGAATGCGAATCAATAGCTTAAAATATTTCGTAATGAAAGTTTGCGTTTCAATATGCTTTTGGTCTCAAATTCGTGTGCATTTCAATTATTAACTCTTTGCCAAACTATATTTATTCCTTAAAAGATGTTGTGTGTTTTAAATTGTAAATATTGGAATCATGAAACCGGAACACTTTTGAGGAAGTTAAATAGCTGGAGTTGATATGCTGGAATAATTATTCAAAATCAAAGCTTTTACGTTTTCGACCTCGTACTGTCAAGTCGCTGATTGAACTTGT
>JABUQX010037633.1:37500-42500 GCA_015478945.1 Trachelipus rathkii | reverse complement strand
ATATTAATATTAATATTAATATTAATAATAATATTAATATTAATATTAATATTAATATTAATAATAATAATGATAATGATAATGATAATGATAATGATAATGATAATGATAATGATAATGATAATGATAATGATAATGATAATATTAATATTAATATTAATATTAATATTAATGATAATGATAATGATAATGATAATGATAATGATAATGATAATGATAATGATAATGATAATGATAATGATAATGATAATGATAATGATAATGATAATAATAATAATAATAATAATAATAATAATAATAATAATAATAATGATAATAATAATATTATTATTATTATTAATATTAATAATATTAATAAATAATAATAATAATAATAATAATAATAATAATAATAATAATAATAATAATAATAATAATAATAATAATAATAATAATAATAATAATAATAATAATAATAATAATAATAATAATAATAATAATAATGATAATAATAATAATAATAATAATAATAATAATAATAATAATAATAATTATAATAATAATTTTAATAATAATAATAATAATAATATAATAATAATAATAATAATAATAATAATAATAATAATAATAATAATAATAATAATAATAATAATAATAATAATAATAATTATAAAAACTCAATATCAGCATTTATTTTAAAGTATGGTTTTGATGCTTTCAAGCCTCCTAAATATTTCTCATATTTTCTTATTAAATTATTCTTGAATAAAATAAAACAAGCTTTCGTCAGTACACTTCGGACATTTTCAAGGAATAAATTTTATTTTTAATATTTTAACAATTTTGATAAAATAAATGTCGTGTAAACTAATAACAAAAATAAATAAATAAAATTAATAAATTTAAAAGTTAGAGAAGTTAACTTACATTGACTTTTTGTCATTTAAAGATGTTTAAAAAATTGGACATTTCGTTATATTTTATGTTTATCATTGGTTTATGTTTCCTTAAGAGCAACGATTCCCCTAGGCGCAATTCATAAAAATCATTTTTTCTTGTTATGATGGAGAAGCTTTCTTTTATGCTGTTATCGGGATTTTTGTGGTGTTCTTCTTTAAAATGTTGAAATATTTTGCTCGGGTTATACTTATGTTGCGACATTCTCATGTTGAGGGTATTCGTTGTGTATCCGATTTAATATCCTGTTTTTTGAAATGTCCAAAGGTGGACAAATGCTTACTACTAATTGTTTTATTTATTCAGAATAATTTAAAGAATTTCTTCTGTTGAAAACTCTCAGGAAGGCTTGAAAAAGCATCAAAATCATACATTAAAATAATAATAATTATTATAACAACAATTTAAATTCTAGAGAAAAGGTTTTCTCCTACTCTCTAGCATCTCTGAATAAAGCTCTATTATTATTATTATTATTATTATTATTATTATTATTATTATTATTATTATTATTATTATTATTATTATTATTATTATTATTATTATTATTATTATTATTATTATTATTATTATTATTATTATTATTATTATTATTATTATTATTATTATTATTATTATTATTATTATTATTATTATTATTATTATTATTATTATTATTATTATTATTATTATCTTGACTTTACTGAGTTATCATATTCATAATTTTGGTGATGAGCTCACTCCGGTGCGATGCGATGCTCGGCCAAACTTTGATATGCACAGTCTTCAATTTGTAATAAGTTTTTTTTTTCTTTAACTTCAATATCTGTGTGACTTTGACTTCTCTAAAACCTTCTGCATTAGGGTCTTTATTTATGGAGTAATATCACTGTTTACTTGTCACAAGCTTGCCACAAGCTTGCCGCATACTTGCAACTTTTGTTGGTGAAAATTTTCCCATCATCGGTGTTCGAACTTTTTAGATATTACAAAAAATGATGGAATTTGTTTTTAAATTTTAATAACAACAAAACCCTTTCGTTCAATTCTTTATTTCAATTTTATTAAATGTAATTTTATTTATTTTATTAATTTTAATTTTATTTTATTTATTAATTTTTTTGTTTCCTATTTCTGAAATAACGTAGCTAATGTACGTCCGTCTCCGTTTTACTTGGTCGTTACTCCCAAGTAATTCTGTAAGACCTATGAAATTTTAACCAAGAAAGTGCTTCACAGAAAACATTTTCTGCATCCTGCCCAGAAATAAAATGATTTTCTATCCAAAATTTCACTTGTTACAATTTATACTCGTAAAAGTACATCAATTTTTACTTTTTTTTAGTTCACTTACTATCCAAATTTCGTACTCTACTAATTTTATTTATTTTAATGGCGACTTTTTTGGTACTTTGTTAAATAAAGAAATATTTCTACTAAATCTATTAATCATATTATTTTACAATTTCTTTAATAACTTAAACATTCTCTCTCTCTCTCTCTCTCTCTCTCTCTCTCTCTCTCTCTCTCTCTCTCTCTCTCTCTCTCTCTCTCATCCAACTTTCATATTTACTTAGCTACCATTGCTGACAGCTATTATTTTTACGCTCTAAAACAACGCTGCGTAAAATTAACCATTACACTAATATATATATATATATATATATATATATATATATATATATATATATATATATATATATATATATATTCTTACTAATATATATATATATATATATATATATATATATATATAGGAGTATATGTATATAATGCGTTTTACATAGCCATGTGCCTCTTCATATGAAGACTCAGGTGATCTGATCGCGAGAAAGCTCTCTCACATAACCGGCACTGAAATGGTCTGTCTCCGGTGTGTTTGCGGTAGTGCCTCGTCAACTCGTCCGACCGGGCAAACTTCCAACCACATCCTTTCCAGTCACACATGTAAGGTTTCTCTCCTGTATGAGTCCTCATATGAGCTTTTAAATGGGAAGATTTGGCGTACGTTTTCGCACAGCCACTGTGTGAACAAGTGTGGACAACCTTTCCGCCTGGTCCATTTTTTCCGTCTTTTAACTTTCATTTGTGCGGTGAGATTAGTTTGAGTGTTGCTGAAAGATACGTCTACTTGAGGAGTGGCAAAACTTCCTGAAATCTCCGACCTCATGAAATAAGGATCCGAAGGGTAGAAGTGTGACTTGTTGATTGGATCGAGAGTTTGGCGTGGGGTTGAGTTTCCATGAATAAAAACAGAACCAGCATAGATATTATAATGTTGGCCACCATTATATCTCATGCCTTGATTGGCATTACTTGCATCCCAAGTTTCCTGTAAACTTTGGTGATGTTGCTGGTACTGATTATGCTGATACTGAGCAAATTGTTGAGGGTTATGTGCCAGTGGTGATCCCATTGGTGAAGGTGTCATTGGTGAATGCATTTTCATGGCTGCTTGTGGGTAAGGCACAGAAGAGAAAGAACCATTTTGATTACCATATTGAAAGCCAGGGGTCGCTGATTGTAAAAATTGGTTTGTGCTATTCGAACAATTTTCCTCAAATTTATTTTCAAATTTCGTTGGAAAAGGTGTGGTCGAATCTTTACAGGTGTAGTAGCTCTCTATCGAACTATAAGTATAGTGTGTAGATGGTGTTGGAGGTAGAGGAGTTTCTAAAAAAGTGCTAGACTGGGTATCATTCGAAACGCCTGGTCACATTTGGATAAACTGCTTTTAAAACAGTGGCTTTTGAATTGTGTCTTCATTTGAATCCCCCCTCTATTCCCATTACCAACCATTCCATTTATTGAAAATATTTGTTTATTAAAAAACATTCCTTGTCATTGACCATCAAGAAATTTTTGTAAAAACCATCAACAAAGGGCAAAACATACCCTGATTCCCCATAGCAACCCGCTATATGGAAGGGGTATAACAATAAATCCTTGATACTCTAATACCTTGAAGGTTAACCGTGGTTACGTCTTCTAGTAACCCCTTCCCTGGGCCGCCCAACCCTCGCCCCCTCGCCCCCATAAATAATATAAAATAATCAATAATAATAATATAATAATAATAATTATATAATAAAATAATATTAATATATAATATAATAAATAAAGTAATAATAATAATAAAAATAATAATATACAACAAATAATAAAAAATAAATAATAATAATATATAATAATAATAATATAATATATAATAATAATAATAATATTAGTAATAAAAAATAATAATAAAATAATAATAATAATATAATAATTAATAATAAATAATAATATAAAAATAACAAATATACATAATAATAATAATAATACATCATAATCAGATCATAATAATATAATAATCATAGATATAATAAAATAATATAATAATATGAATAAATCAAAATAATTAAAATAATAATATAAATCAATAATAATAATATAAAATCAAACTAGAAAAATTAAAATCATAATATATAATTAATAGAGAAAGAATAATGAATAAAATATAAATAAGTAATATAACTATGAAATAAATAAAATAATAATTTACTAATGAGGGATTAATAAATAATATAACATAGATAATATAAAGAATATAATATAATCTATTAATAATAAATAATCAGATGATAATTCACTCCATTTTGTAGAAAATTGATGACAAATCAATGGCTTGGGTATGGAAAAGGATCTTTAATTCTTTCATAGTGTTATTGTATCAAATTATTAATTTTTAATGAATATTTTTCCAATAATAGTTACTTTTGTATGGATAAAGGTTTATAAGTAGTATCATACTAAGATTTTATACCAGATCATATGAATCAATATATAAATATATATATATATTATATATTATATTATTAAGTAAATAGATTATCTATATACTATATATAATTATATATAATATAACCCTAATTTCATTATATAGATATAGTTTATCTAACTAAGAGTAGACTATCATAATATATATATATATGATATAATTGTAATATCAAGTGGCGACTCCCAAGTATACATGTTTTACCTATCTTCGATTGTGCAGGACTACGATACTCCGATGATGGCTTGATACTCTCCTCCTCTCTCTC
>JABUQX010037633.1:0-32500 GCA_015478945.1 Trachelipus rathkii | reverse complement strand
ATATTATATATATAATAGATATTTAATTATATATAATATCATTCACTATATATTAATATATATATAGTATTAATTATATTATATTATTCATCATTTATCACCTTAATATAATATATTAAAATTATATTTCTATTATAGATCCAAATGTATTAAAATCTCCATAAATATTCTAAATATTATATAGAAACATAAATAATATATATAATATATATTATTATAATATATATAAAATATTATATATATTAATTAAATATAATATAATAATATATATATATATTATATAATATATATAATAATATATATATATTTATTATGGTCGCTGTGAGAGATGAGGCCTATAATCCTTCATCCACCCGATATTTTAAACGACGTCTTCATTAGTCATGAAATTCCCGCATAAGTGTTCTTAATGGCCCTACACCCTCCGGAAGTTCCCTATCGGCGAATGAATTTTCCAATTATTTGAACTATAAAAACTTTGTAAGGGTCCCAATGCGCGCGTGCTGGTGGCGGTCATAACAGTTTGTTTTTTCAAATGCAATTCGACCAGCGCTATCTCCTAGAGATAAGATACCTGGGTTACTTTATTGTCTACGGAGCCGCGCGGTAATGACTTCTAGGCCATCCGCGCCCCACACCGTATTAAAGAACAAGAATTTACATATATCTGCGAGCTAATAAAGGGGAGACTGCGGGCGATTGCTAATGTATAAACCATCTCCCAACAAGGTGGTAAGTGTAAGGTTGGTGTGCAAGTATATTGTAGTTTCCATAGCGCGAACAGCTCATAGATAATCTCAACCCGCTAATCGTGTAGGACTCATAGTTAATAGCGATTCACCTTTGTTCGACCGCGGATCTAACATGAGCAGGCCTCGAAGAATACTTTGAATGTCGACGGTTATATTCTCCTGGGGGGAAGGTAAGGCAACCTATAAAGTAATTATGCAAATCTTCTTAGTAAATCTCAGAATAAACAAGAGAAGAGCCAAATAAGAAATGTACATGAAGGAAAAGCTTCTATATATGATATATTAAACGAGTTGAACTCATAAAAGAGAAATGAGTCTTCTAAATGAGGAGCTGCTCATGAAATCTAAGCCATGTCGATATTTCTGTCGCATATAATGTCAAATTTATGAGTGATCGCAAATTTGGATCCTTTTGTGTGTTTTTTCTCTTCTATTAAATTTTTTTTCTTCTTTTTGTCAAACCCCGTTTTGTCATGATCCTAAAGAATGTTTAAGAAATCAGCCAGGATTCTTCGAATAAAATGTCTAACCTTCCCTTATCGGATGTCTGAAAAGCATAATACTAACGGTAGTTGTTTTTGGCAAGGAATTTGTCTTCAATTCTTGTTATTGTATTCATGCGATTGTTTCTGTGCCGATTGTTCTGTGTTTCATCCGGCCGGACTGATAAGGTATGGGAGGGACCCAGCAATACATATCTCCCGAGCGGCAAATAGATAGAGATGAGCCGTCCTTTTTCGTAAAAACGCAAATTGTAGCTATTTTTAGATAAATAGTAATGATTGAAGAAAGAATTAAGTAAGATGAAGAAAAGATAAGTGACAAAGAATTCAGTTTGTCAATATCGGATTTTTGGTGATGATAAGCGGAAAATTGCGTTTAATTACCCTTCCAAATCCCCATAATTACCAATATATTATTATCCTCAATTCTCTTTTTGATTTGCATCTTATTCTTATTTATATTTGCTTTTAATTTTCATTTGAGATGTTAAAAATACATAATAAAAATTAGTTAAGTTATAATTTTATTTTTAAATGTCTTTAATTTTTAATGAATATTTAGTTAGTATGTTTTAAAGATATTGTTTAGGTTTAAAGATATTTATATTTAATTTATATCTAAAGTATTTTTTAATTATTGATTTTTTTCTGAGTTTCGCAATAATTTTTAAATTTAAAAAAAAAGGAAAAAAAATAGATCGATTTGAGTGAATTATGACATATCAAACCGTTTTAATAAATACATTTACATTTTTTTAATAAAGTATTTAGTAAATTTAATGTTATATAATAATAATAATATCTATAATTAATAATTAAAGCAAATGGTCTTGATCAGCCGAATATATTAGTATATATATATATATACTATATATTAGACTATAGCAATTAGGCTTACGACAAACCACCCAATACCATCAACTTATTATATAAAAATATAATAATAATATATAATATATATATAATATATATATATATTAAATATAACTTCTATATTTAATATCTAATATTAATATATAATTATAATATATTATTATAATATTAAATATTATATCTATATAATTAATATTAATATAAAAATATATAATATATAAATAATATATATATATATATAATATGTAAGTATTATATAATAATTATTATTATAGGTATAATAATATTATTATATTAATATATATATATATATATTATACTTTACTTTCTTATCTCTAATAATGTGCCTACCTCTTCTTCCTCAAACTGGGAAGTAAGGTGCGCTCACTCAAGCATCGGTACAATCAGAACAAGCAGTAAGGGTAAATACATGAAAATTGATCTTGAGAAAATGAAAGACCCAGTCACTTTAATCCGCCCCCTATCTGTACCAATTCAATAATTATGATGACAACTCCTGAACACCCGACAGAAATATCCGACACCTATGAAATGCTTACATCTTACGGGACCGCGGACGGAGCCCCTCACTATAGGTAAATATATATATATATAAATATTTAATTAATATATATATATATATAATATATAAATTAAATATAATATATTAATATTAAATATTATAATATAATATTAATATATATATAAAGGCTATAATATAATAATTAATATATTATATATATAACAATATATATAATTATATATTATATAATATATAATATAATATATAAATTAATATAATATTAAATATAATATATTGAATTATTGCTTTATTATATTTAAAAATAGATAGATTTGATAATCAAAATTTATTATAAAAATATATAGAGAGAGGAGAGGAGAGAGAGAGAGAAGGAGAGTAAGAGAGAGAGGAAGGAAGAGAGGAGTAATAAGAAGAGAGAAGAGGAGGAGTAAGGAGATTTCAAACAAATTAGGGCACTATACCAGTAATATATTAGTATATATATATATTATTTAAATATTATATATCAAGGTGAAACTATTTACATATATATAGTATATATTCATATATATATTTATAATTAATAAATTTATGACATTATATTATATTAACAAATTCCCAAAATAAAATGATAAAAATAGAATGAAAAAAAGATTGAATACATTAATACTAATATAAAATTTTACCCGAAAATGATTATTATTATTATATATTAAAATTTAATATTATAACTTATTAATTACTTATTATATACGATTATAAGTAATTAAATACTATTATATTAATTATTTAATTAACTTATTAACTAATTATTTTTAATTATATTGTGTATATGGTTAAAAATCAAATAACCCTTATTACTTATTGCATATAAACATCTTATTAATGTTTTTTTCAAAATTTATTTTATTAAATTTAACTGATTATAATTATTATTATTAATTAATTAATTATTATTATCATTAATTATATTATTATTATTTAATAATTAAATTAGCTTAATTATTTAATATTAATTAATTATAATATTAATATATTAATTTATTATTAGTTAATATATATTATTAATTTAATTATTATTATATATTATTATATTAACATTTAATATTAATTAATATTAATTATTTTATAATATTAATTAATCATAATATTATATATTAGTTATTTACGTTGTAAATATTAGTATATTATAATATATACGTATATAATATTAATTTAATTAATTATTATTATTAATAACTAAAATTATTGATTGACTTTTCATAACCAATAATTATAAATTATATTATATATCTTAGACAATTGAGTATTTAATAATATTATAATATTAATATATATTATATATTATTATTTAATATTACTTTATATTATTAAAAATATTAATTATTGTGACTATATTCAGTAACAATAATTATAATATTACAGATGAAAAATTAATAATATAGTATATATATATAATTATACCAATAATTATAATAATATTATTATTCAATAGTTCCTTCACACCCTACGGGTGGTGAAATTTGAGCCCTTATATTCAACTTAATATAAATTATTAAATATTAAATTTAATAATTATTATATTAAATTATTTATAATTTAATATTTAATTATCATTTAATATTATTTAGGATTATATATTATCACTGTTTAGTAATTATAATTTTAGCATATAAATTTATGGCGATTTCCAACTATTAATTATAAATACAATTAAACAATACTAAGATAATTGATAAAGTTTACTAATACAGTATATTAATTATTATTAGGCTAGTTTTGCTTAACATATATGTGCCACATTCTTAAATATGATACGTTTGATTAGAGCTAGTATTAACTTTGCCGACGCTCGAGAATAAAGTCGTATAGTCTCTTACGTGCTTCATATAAAAATACGAATCTAAGAATGTATGGAATATGAAGTAAAAATTTAATATTTATATTGTTAATTTCTCCATCTCACAAGAGAATCAGTGCCAACGTGAATAATAATTTTGTCAGTCAATACGATGCTTGCGGTAAGTAGACTGTCTGCCTCTCTTAGAAATTTAACGCGATAAAAAGATGAGAGCGCATGAAGTTATTCTCTGCGAAAGCACTGTGAAAGCTTGCGGAAACTTAACAGCAAGCAGTTACAGTGAGTTTGAGAGAGAAACGCATTTCGGGTCTTTCTTTAAAATTCTTTAAAATTCTTTAAGATTCATTGCTTCTTTCCTGTTCTAGGTGTGTTATTATTTGCATTCGGATATAATTACTTCGTTACTTCTATCCCAGCGACGGTCAATTTTTCTCTCTATGATGATGACCTGACGCTATATATTGCCGGTGCTAGGCTGCTGCCGCCATTTCTTGAAAAGCAATTTCAACTAGCTATTGAGAATATTTCACAATGAGGGTAATTCCCATGGCGTCCTTTTCTCACCAACCAAAACCTCAGCAGTACTATTTAGGAAAAAAGGGAAGTCGAAGATCTGCCTAACCCTTCCTCAGCCGAATCCTAACCTTATTTGGTTCACCCATTCCTGTAATTTCACGTCAAATTTCTAGGATTCATTCTAGAGGACCATCAAACATACGTAACGCATATTAAACTCCTGAAAACGACTTGTCATTGCGTGCTTGACCTATTACACCGCATCAAAATCTTGAGGTGCTGACGCATGTCCTTTTTACGTCTCCATACCACCCTAATCCTTTCGAAGGTTGACTATGGTTGCGTACTATATGGTCAGACCTCTCCAACTCTAATACACCTGTTAGATGCTATCCAAAACGAGGTGATCAGTCTCTTCACTGGAGCCTTCCGATCGTCCCTCCGGGTGAGACTTGAAGTTAATTCGCTTTCAAACCTCAATACCATCTGCTCTAACACCGATACCTCAGAATCCCCTTTACTGGCCATTTGCAAACACAGTTATAATCCTCAACTTCCTCAACATCCTTTGCAAAAGGTGCTCCCCGTTCTCTTATGATGAAGGGTATGCACCTTGGCTATTCCCTGCTCCCACTATTTGCCTGGTCCTGACCCCTCTCTCCAAATCGAGCCACCCTTGTTAAGACATCATTCCTGTCTCATTCCGCAGTTCACGATGGACTTACTCCAGTGTTTACTGACGACTATAAAATAGAGGACAATGTGGGTGCGTTTGCTGTTTTTCCTGACCGCAACTTCTAACATACACTCCTCCTTTATGCTTCAATTATTATGGCAAAATTAATTTCTATAACGATTGCCCTTTCTCTAATTCTTTTCCTTAACCAAGACCAACTCTAATTCATACTTTTCAGATTCGCTCAGCCTCCCTTCAGGCGTTTAAAGCCCACTGTTCTAAAAACAAAATGGTAACAACAATTTCTTCGGCTGCTCCACTCTCGTAAGAAACAAATCATACTATGTTGAACCTCCTCTCACGTAGGGGTAACTGGCAAGGAAATCGCTGACAGAGAAGCCAAAATGGCCGCCTCTTCTTTTCGGAACTGTTCTAGATACCTTCTGGACTCCATTCGACAAGGTTGCCTCCCATCAGCTGATTATTATCCTGCTCTCCGACAAGGCTTCCGGTCTTATTGACAAAAGTGCTGGACGAGAGATTAGCGAGGGACGAAACTTAGAAATATAAAACCTAACAGTGGTGAGTGGTCTTAATCTCACCGACTAAAGCGTTTGCAGAAGCTGATACTTGCACGTCTCCATACTGGCAACACCAATATTACTCACAACCACTACATGTCACGGGACCTCCTCCAGCTGGCAAAATTTGCCGTCGCCATGCTCCGCAATCAGTTCACCATATCCTCATTGATTGTCCCCAACTGGACCCAATACGCCGTCGTCATTTTCCTACTTTATGGTCCATAACAACTTCTAAAAGGTTATCCCATATCTTATCTGAACCCTCCCACTTTAATAGTAACCGTTTTCTCTTATTTCAAGAACTGAAGATTCTGGCATCAGAGGCCGTCTGTCATATTAGACTATTTATAATGTAAGGACATCTTTTAATTTAGTTTTTTGTTTATTTTTGACTGAATATTCATTTCGCCATCCAAAAATTTCTTTGACATTTAAAATATGTATAAGCCAGGACCCACCCATGGAGTTGATTTTTCAACCCAGTATGGCCGCTTCTCTGTGGGTCGTGGTAGATCCTGTACATGAACTCAAAAAAAAAGTATTATTATTATTATTGATATTATTATTATTATTATTATTAATGATATTATTATTATTATTATTATAGTAATTATATTATTAACACACTTTATTTATTATATTATAATTATATTATTATTATTAATTATTATATTATTATTAATTAATTTATTATTATTATTATTATATTATTTTTATTATTATTATTATTATTATTGTTTTTTATAATAATAATAATAATAATAATAATAATAATAATAATAATAATAATAATAATAATAATAATAATAATAATAATAATAATAATAATAATAATAATAATAATAATAATAATAATAAATCTGTAAAATCTTTTTATCAGAATAATTTGGAATTTAACTAAAAAAAAAATATCAAATATTTTTTTTAATAGGTTTAATATTATGTCTTCAAAATTCCCCAAGAATATTATGTGTAGCATATCTAAATCTTGACCAGATAAGATGTTTATTATTTAGGTAAGAATTAGTGCATAAATTTTAAAATTAATTTTAAATTCCAAACTTGACTCTAGTTTTTTTTGTTCGAATTTAATTTTTTGAATAATTTTTCTTCGTGGAGTTTGTTATACTTTACTATACTGTATATATAAATTATAATATATATATATATATATATATTATATAAATTATATATATAATTATAATATAATATATAATCTAATATATATATGTATATATAATATAATATAATATATATATAATATATATATATAATATCATAATTATAATATATAGTATATTATATAATATATATAATTATATATAGTATCATTATTATAGATATATATTATATAGAATATATATATATATATATAAATATATAATATAATAAATATAGTATATATATATATATATATATATATATATATATATATATATATATATATATATATATATATATATATATATATAAATATCAATTTATATATTTATAATAACTATATTATAATATATTAATATAATATAATATATATAGTATAATATATATATACGTATATAATATATATTATCATAATATATATAATAATATATAATAATATATATATATATATAATTCAAAGATTTTTTAAAAAATTAGTTGATGTTTATACAAACCAAACAAAAGATCATTTGATTTTCCTTTATTAATTAATTTGTTTAACAATTGAGGGATATAGATTAGTCCTGAACCCACGCACCAGAATATATATATAATAATATATAATATAATATATATATCTTCTATATAATATAACTATAATATTCATATATATAGTCTGTAAATTTCTATATATATATATATATATATATATATTATATAAAATCCTACGCACCTAGAATATATAATATATATATATATATGAATTGGTGTATGTCTGTGTGTGTGTGTGTGTGTGTGTTTGTGTGAGTGCATAAGCCTTAAAAGTTTGGTATGTATAAATGCAATTACAATTTCATGTCTAAACCGTAACCAAAAAAAAGAAAACTGAAAATCACTCTTCATTCAAGGAAGCCTTTCAGATCTTTCTGTTCCTTTTCAAGTAACTTGTCATGGAAGACCTTCTCCTTACCCCACCCTCGTCCCAAAAGAATAAAAACAAAACATAAAAAACAAAAACAAAAAAAAACAAAAAAGCAAAGAAAACATATAGAAGAAAAGACCCACACAAAAAAACATAAAAAACATAAGAAAATACACACCCACACACACATCTACCCCTACACACACCCTCACACACACACACACAAAGCAAAAAAATAACAAGTAAAAACACACACACACGCACACACATTCACACACACAAAGCAAAGCAAAAAAATAATAACAAGTAAAAACACACTCACCTACACACACCTACACTCACACACAAACAAAAAAATAACTTTTCTTCTGTCTAGTTGATGCAGAGTCATTATTTTTTTTGGGGGGGTGTAAGAGAATAATAGAAACGGCGCTGTTTTTATTTCTGCTGTTTCATATTTTAATTAATGACATTGCAATGCTTTCGCAGAACCAGAACAAATCGAGATTGGTCCGTTTTTTGTTCGCTTTTTCTAATGACCGTATAATTACCTTCTTCTGAAATGGTCGCAAATAAATTATATTAATATATGTTATTCTAACGTATTATACTCGCATTTACAATGGGCATATATATATATATATATATATATATATATATATATATATATATATATATATATATATATATATATATATATATATTATATATAAATATTATATATATATTATATATTATATATACTATATATATAATATATATATAATTATATATTTTATATAATTAAGTTATAATTGTTTTTCGATATTAAAAAAATCTAGTGTATATATAATATTATATATATATAATACTAATATATATATATATATATATATATATATAGTATAATAATATATATATATATATATGACATTCGGTTACGAATTCTTTCTCCTCTTAAATTGTATTGTGGCGGGGAAAAGAGGTAAAAAATTTTTCCAATAAAGAGGGGGAAAACAAAATTTTCTAAAATCTTACGTCTCCAACAAATGTTACAAAGCACTCATGGTGCCAGATGCGTGTTTTTTCTAAAACAATGCAATGGAAATAAATTATTAAATATAAAAATAAATTACATGTTAAGTGAAGTTATGATACGTTAAGTTAGTTTATGTTGAATTACGTTAGTTTACATATGATTTAAAACTTTATTTTTTTATATTATTATTTAATACAACGTCTTGAAAGCCACTTGACAATTTTAATTCTCTATTGCTTATTGGTTAAAAAACCTTCTAAAGTGGGAAAAGTAATAAAATCAAATTTTTATAAATTATTACCTTTTCGGTGACAGTCCTACTGAATACCCATAATTATATATATATATATAATATATATATATTATATATATATATAATAATATATATATATATTATATATATATATATAATATAATATATATATATAATATATATATAATTATTATATAATATAGGGATTCTTTAAACTAAAGTTCCACGCACCAACTTGTATTATTTGGTTCTTGTTTGGAAACTGAAGAGAAAAGAAATAACTCATTTATATTTTTTCACAATTTCAAATTGCACAAAACTGATCAATTTTTAATTTAAAAAACTTAAACCAACTTAAAGCAAGAATCTTAACTTATTAAGTTGCAAATATTAGAAATCTAAGAACAAAAGTTTTGTCACACCCTGAAGTTCGCTGGAAGGTTTTATGTGTTGTCAAAAGTATTACGATTCTTTGAATCAAAAATTTCTTTTGAACTTTTAGGCAAACCTAAATATTTTTCTTTACGGTTGTCACCACCACTTACGGGCAGAGCCCTATTCAAGGATGGGGTTTTAAACTCATTAAAAGTGTTAATGTTTAAGGAAAATTTCGCAGGTGAGCACAGACGCAGGCCTTAAAGTGAGGGAGGTTAAATTCAGCAGAAAACACAGATCGTATGGAATTTCACAGGACAGAGGTGGCTGGGATGAAGGAAGCACTGCAGCGAACAGGTTTGAAGTTATTAATAAATTGGTAATGAATTTTGGTAATATATCTACTTACTTAGATTACACTTATTTACATATTAGCTTTATATATACTAAATTATGAGGTTAATATTGAATGAGGATATCATTCCGGTAAAAGTTTCAATGTTTAAGGCAAAATGAATATACTTCGGGGTAAACTAAAACTCTTAAGATGACAATATTGTAAGGGTAATTTCGAATAGAATAATTTTGAAACCTTTAGTAGTTTTTAATACCAAATGAGTCAAAGTATTAAATATATGATTTTGGATATTTGCTTGGAGTGGGTAAAACAATGATCAGATAATTTTGCCCAGGATGAAAGCAGAGGTCATGAAAAATGCGAACGGCGGCGGCTGTACTCATTGATTCCCCGCACTGACGTGGAACCGTAAATCGCCGTCTTCTGTGTTGGACACTCGCCTGATGTTCTCCGGACTCATTCGAGAAAAAGCGTAAATCTGTTCCGTGGTTACGAACGGTGTACTCCCTACATATGTCAACATTGAGTGTCTTAATTTTTAAAGCCTGCCACGCTAGCCATTCTCGTTGTAGATTTATTGCACCGTCGCAGAGAACGAGCAAATAATTTCCGTTCTCGACACACACCATCTACTTGTGAAGTCTTCCACAGCCTAGCCGTCTCTCTCTGTAACATAGTTTGGATAGTGGCAAGCTTATAATCATACTACCCTCTGGCATCCAGCACTCATATCTTCGATTCCACCCTTATATCCCCTTATCATTATGTGCCACCAACCTCTCTGCTACTGTTATCTCTGTATCCAGGGATCTCGTTTGTTCGAGTCTCGTAGTTTCTTTCACCTCTCTTTCTCTGTCCTTCTCTACTTGATAATCCAGATCTCTTCATTTCCCTTTGACCTTTCTATCTAACTCTCTCGTTTCTATCAAGGTACTCTCCCCTCTGCGTGACTTTTCTGTTTCCGTTCGAAACTGACCTCTCTCTCTCTGTATAACAGACTCTTTACGAGGGTGGAATTTCAAGAGTGCATTAAAGCTCTGTAGGACGATGGCTTCGTGGCCCTGTAGATGAGATATATGCCGTAATCCAGGAACTCGATTGAGTGCCAATGGTTCATCATCACCCTCGGACTTTCTCTCCTCAGCCCATGTGTTATAAATTTAGAAATCCATGAGTTTGATCGAGATATAGATCGCCTCGTATATACCCCTCATCTGTGTTGTATGATTCAGACTGGTTATATCATGAGTTCACAAATGCACAGAAAACTCTTGTGAGACAATTGAGGACCACAATACATTACTACTCGGACAAGCTCATCCTCGGACTTCCACTATTTCTTGTGAAGCTGTCAAAACATATCATTCATAATAGACAACATGTTAGATGGTGTTTGTGATGTACATGCTATCTAGTCATTACCTCTTCAGTGAATTCTCTTCGATTTTTCATTACCTACATTTTGGTTAGCGCTCATACAACGAAAACAATAATTACCTAGAGTTACTTGATACACTAAACTTTGAGAGTTGTTAGAATGCCGTGGATCATTCGCTCTTACTTCTCACAGGATTCTACCTCTAACTATTCGTTTCGAACCTATCCATAATTCTACAAACTTGTAATGTACATGTCTGACTCCTCGCTGCTTGGCGCCCTATGAAAGCAATTGAGCGCTGTTACGCTCTCCGTTTTGCTGAGTTGAATCTTTTGGTAATAAGGCATATTTAGTCCACAACTAGTAGAAGGTTCAGAAGTGGAGAGATTTATATAGAGCTGAACAAAACCCTTAAAATATCTATTCGTCCCTGGCCTCCGAGGACAAACTTCCCCTCTTCCTTCAAAACCTATGTTGTGATACGTTACCTTTCAGGATCGCTCGCTGGTTATCTTTTGTGCACCACCTTCTTATATCCTCTCAGCAGAGCATTTTCGTGTCATGGTAAGTGAAAGGGGTTCCAGTCGATAAATATTTTTTCATTATGTGTGCTCTAGTTTAAACCTTTTTTTTCACCCTTCTGTGGGTTAAAGGAGTTTTGGAAAAGTTTGTGAAACAAGTAAGAATACAGTTGAGTGTTGGTGTCAATTGAGCGTGTCTGTAATTTGCTTTTTCCACGCTAAAGAATAGAGGCAATTCCTAAGCACGCCCAGTTCTGTGATCGGGTTCAGTAATACCCATCTCTCTCGTTCTCTCCTTCCAATTCGTTATTACAACGAATTCTTTTACTGTACACAATGCATTTGGAATTCATTGACATATTGCTAAATATAATGGTCGTAGGAGCATAAAGACTCACCCCTTTATATGTGCTGTTGTTGGAAGCGTCAGCTTCTAAGCTGTCCATCGATCTCTAGATTCCTAATACGTCCTCTGGATTTGCATTAGTAGCGGTCGTGGAGTTCTCTAGAATGTATATCCCTTACATCCTAAATAAAATATACAGCTCGCGTATGCATCGCACTTGTGTCGAAGAAAATTCCCCCGCATTTATTCAATTAAAGCCAATTTAGATCGCGTGGACGCTAATCTCACTGTCCACACCTTTACTGCATCTGTATGTTCTACCCCATCCACAGTACGTGCTAGTACTCGCTTATATAAGGATTCTTAGGTTTTGTTGCTTGATGATCGCCTTATCTATACCTATCTCTCAATAATTATATACATTCATATCTATAAAAATATAGTGATTGCTACCAATCTCTTGATCTTCTTACGGCTTACTCACCTCTAAGTCTTGGTGAGTGATTGTACGGACAGAAGTTACTGCTTTTCGCTACTCTATACATCATTCTCGTGAGAGTGTCTATAATATTGGTAATTATATGTAATTGTGCCATATAGCTATTAGGGGTACAGGACCTTTCCAAATCATACTCTATTTGTCTCCTTGATCACCCTATTCAAACTAGGGTGATCTAGCGTAATTTCAACGAGATGTCACGGTTTCGATATTCACATATTCAGCTAATAAAAAGAGAGTCTGGGGTGATATATATATATATAAAACTGGGATTAATGCCTCTTTATTTACCCCTTTAGCGAATAGAGTGAGCATATTCTATTATGTGTCATCTTTTTCTTACGATTCAGGTCCTAAGCTTCTTCAGCCTTGTGATCACCCTTATAGAGGGATTCCTCCCCATTCTATTGTGGCATATTTGGACTGTTCGCTCTGGTGTTACTTCTATTTTTTTGTATTTCACCTTGTAGAGACCTTCCTTTTTCATTCGTGAGTATTTGACATACTAAATTTCGACGACGCTAATTAGTTGAATGGATTCTCCTCCCCCTCCCCCCCCCACTGTCTGTTATTCGGGATTCATAAAAGTCCTTCACAAGTATGCTTAAGACATCTAGGTGACTAGTATTGATAGTAGGTTCCTTTCTGTTTTATTAAAAGTAATTCACATACATATATGGCTTCAGACACCTATTATGTTCTATATATTAAATTACTAGATTAGGTCTCACCGCAAAACTAGGGGTATATAGGTGACGGAGTGGGTATATATACTGTGGTTCCGGGTGTTCTCTCCACCAGATTATAGCCATTTTCCACACTCCTAGTTATATACCTCACTACCTATACGTCTCACCATATATACTTTTTGGTCTGAATAGCTGACAGCGCTGGTTTTTGGCTGTAGGCAGAGTAGCAAATATCTATCACTACCATACTACGGACGGTCGTTATATATATTACTCACAATCTTCTCGGACTCTAGAGGCGCTCTCTTGGATTACTGCTCTTATATCGTGAATACCAACAAGGAATCTCTATTGTTCATCTTATTTATAAAAGTCATTCGGCTCTGTTCATATAATATTGACTGGAGGGGCATTGACTCTTTTGGGTCCCTTCCTACATTGTGTGGAGTGTTCCGAATATGATATAAATGCGTAAACTCGTGAAGAAAGAG
This sequence comes from Trachelipus rathkii, assembly GCA_015478945.1. Classification (NCBI taxonomy): domain Eukaryota; kingdom Metazoa; phylum Arthropoda; class Malacostraca; order Isopoda; family Trachelipodidae; genus Trachelipus; species Trachelipus rathkii. The sequence goes on along the minus strand of JABUQX010037633.1, from coordinate 18,222 downwards.
CTCTCAGGAGGCCAACCCCCGTGCTGCCGCCTATGGCAAGTATATAGGTAATCTAGTGACAGACGTAGTATTCACTACTTCCCATGTCCATGTTTACAGTTGAGACCACCTCTCACTGCGTATACTGATTTTTACGCAGTGTCCGTCATAAAAGTGTTTATCCTCTCCATTCTGGATAGACTTGTTGTAGCGGATGATTCATCGTAGGCGCCAAAGCTGCGCGTGAAATGTTTTAAAATCCATCGTTTAGGTCAATGGCCGTCCTCTTGTAAACGGAGTCTCTGCTAGGTCGCTATGGCCAGGTAGGTGGTTCTCGACTATATATATATATATGTATATATGTATATACATATACCTGTTTTACGGAATATTGGAATATATCATACCAATCTACACGCTATGGCTTTCACAATGGTGTGAGTGAGCAACCCCCATATTCCACTGTGATTTTATTTTTAGTATTCGTAGTGATCACTCTTACTTATAGCCCTATATAATTTGTGGGTTTTGATGACGCATGATTATTCAGCTCATCCGAACTTCCACAGTTCTTCTCACCTGAGATTCTTATACCATTCCTTTCTCAGGATAAATTGCTTTATTATTGTATCTATTTTATATCTGTGACTCCTCCACCCCCTCCAATTTTGAGAGTGATAAAGTTTTGAGCGTATTATTCCTCCATGAGTATATATATTGAACATTTTTTTTAATCGATAGTGTATATTACCTTACTTGTATACTAGTTATATTTTATTTCTCTTGTTTCATGTGTTAGGGAACTTTCCTACCGTTATGTATGGTGTTACTGACACTAGGTATCACAGTTAATTATATATTCCCGGACTGCGAAATACTATTTGGATACCCTGTATCACTTCATCTCGCTCAAAAAAAAAAAATAAAACAGTTAAGCTTTTTATCATCATATAAGTATTTGTACTGTAGAGAGCGTGATCAAGAGATAGTACTGTAATCCGTATGTCTCTTAGGCAAAGGTCGAACTAATAGATAGCGGAGAGAACGAGTTATTGTTGGGTAGTTGGTTATGGCTGCCCTCCACCATATATTATTACTCTCTAGCCAGGAAATGGCACATGGCAGCGCCTTCGCGAGAAGATTCACACGTATGATTCGGCCGTAAGCGACCTTCTATCTTTCGCGAAAATGTATGAATCATATGGTGTACATACTAATGGAATGTCAGAGGCTGAATGGTGGATTTTTATTTAGAAGAGAGGAGAGAGGTGATGGAGAATTTATAAAGGTCAAATTTTGATTGCTGTAACTGAAACAAAGAATGAAAGGAAACGGTTAAGATGATGTTGTGTGAAATGTGTATGTGTTTGTGGTGGATGGAATGAGAAGGGGGAGAAGAGTAGTTCAATTTTCTGGTGATGAATGTTGACCACTGATCATACACGTAAGCAAATACTTGGATAGAACTCATCTTAGTTGTCTTGTAAATGACCAAGGTGGCGCTAAGAATAAAAAGAGCCGGAGTCGCTACATATGAATTATCTCACAATTGTCGTTAAGAAGTAATATCATATGGGTTTGTAAAAAGTTCAAGGTATGTGTGGTTTGTGGTTGGACATATGGTCCATCTGAGTGAGTGATTAAATGTTTAGAAGTGGATGATCTCACTCGTAATTTCTTATGGATATAATCTGATGATCTTTTTAGGATATTAGAGTATATAATTGTAAGTAGCGTTTCAGATTGATTTTGTTGGGTGACTTAAAGGTTGATAGGTGATCAAAATAAGTGGAGGGATGGTGTGATTAACGTGCTGGTTTTGAGGTGTCGGGAGAAAATGAGAATGGTAGGAAGGTGATTGATTTCTGTAGATTAGGGGGGGAGATTAATTAGTTGTGTATGTAATCTTTCTTCTTAAACATATGTATATATTCAAAGTATATTTCTATAGAAGTTTAGGTTGTTTGGTAGAGATTGCACTATTGAGTGTAAAGGTATGTGATTTTGTTAGTTGTGTGAAGAGATGTTGAAGTAATGTGTTGGGTTAAGTTAAATATCAGTGAGGCGGGTTAGGAATAGGATTTATTTCGTAGATTTAAATTTGTTGTTTTATTGATTTTAGAAATTTAAATTAGTTAACAGTGTGGGTAGGCTATATTTGAGATGGAGAGAAAATGAGATAAGGAAGGAAGTGGGAGATTATGAGTAAGAGTAGTGAACAAAAGTATATATGTAGAAGTAAGTGAGTTATTCTAAGTTCATTGCAAATAAATCATGTGATTGTGAACAAGTTGGAATAACTTAAATAAACATATAAAATCTGGAAGAAATGATGAGGATAAGCGGTTGTTATTTAGATGCAAAAGATGTTATACGTAAAGTTATATGCTAAGTAGTGAAGTTTAGGTAATGTTAACTCAGTTGAGAGTTGGATTGGAGTTAAGAGAAGTTTGTATGCAGCGGGTTAAAGTTAAAATAAAGAAGCATGGTAGTTATAAAATTTACTAAAAGTACCAATTGATGAGGTATCTATCAAGTGTAAAGATGTTTTGGAATATTGTTATAATAGAAGGAAAAAATGGTATATACTATCACAAGTTCTAAATGCGAAGTATAAGTGAATAAAATGGTTAATAATTGAACAGTTTAGAAGGAGGATGGATGGGACTTACTAAGGAAATAAGAGTACAATTTGGAATAAATAGGAAGCTCACGATAAAGAGTTAAAAATTTTGAAGAATATAATTTGATCTTTAGCTATAATTAAATAATGAAATAAGAAGGTTCTATCGTTCAGAACTAAGGAAATAATGGATGTTAGAGGAGAGAGTGATATATGGTGAATATATACTAGGTGGCATGCAGCTATTATAGTAAAAAGGAGTAATGGGTACGAGTTGATAGAAGTGCACAGAATTTGGTCTAAAGGATGCTGCAGGTGTAGATGAAGAGTGTTCAAGGAGACCTGTCGAGCACAGAAAGTCATGGTGGATATTGATTGGTATTTGGAAGTTGGTGATTACAAAGTGCAATAATGTGAGAGGGTAGTTTCTGGTGGATGAGGTATATTAAATGAAGTCTGTAATAAGTACACTATTATACAAATAAGGTAAAGGAGATTAGTGGTAGCTGTAGTGAATTATAGGGGAATTAGTTTTATTGAGTGTTGTAGGAAGATATATGCTGGCATTCTTCTAATATGGTAGAAAGGAATCGAGTTCACGAGTTGTAGGAATAACTGGATTTGTGTGTAATTAAACCAATAGGTTGCTTATTCTAGAATTGGATAGATGAGATATTTATATTAATAATAATAATTTATAAATAATAATGATTAAATACTAATAATATAATTAAATTAATATAATTAATAAATAAATAATATATAAATAATAAATTAAATTAAATTAAAAAATATTATAAATTATAATTAATTAGTTAATTTATTAATAAATGAAAAGTATTTATTAATGGTAAAGTTGAGGAGCATGTTTGTGGTCTATATACTTAAGTAATTTCTTTTAAGCCAAGTTGGCTTGTATACCTTACATTTATTGTGTAAAATATTTAGTAACCAGGAACACTAAATGTTAAGCGTTATTACCAAGTTGCATGATTGAATAACTATTTTTAAAGTTGTACAAGTGCGAGTAACCAGGAAAAATATATGATATAGATTGTATGTGTATAAGAGATTATTAAAAATGGAGGTAAGGAAGTGTGAGCACTTTGTTAATAGTTGATGGTATAAAATTGTAGCTTAAGAAATTTATTCATATCTTCAACTATAGACACCTTTCCTTCATACTGTTAATGGTTCTTAAGCACACTCTTATAGAGGTTTTTCGCGACTCATTGCGTGTTCTCTCTGCCATTCAACTCTAGGCACAGTGGGGGTCGGATGAGGTGTGAGCCAAGATAGATCCTGCGATTGATACTTCACATTCTCAGTGTGTTATATTTATGACATTATCACTTTTGGATTGGTATGAAATCAGGTAGGTAGGGCATGCGGAATAGACTTCTTCGACGAGACGAATGACAGGTGCTTTTTCATTTCAACACGCGAGTGCAGTCACTTATTCCCTCTCACGATTTGGTTCTAGCTTAATTCAGGAACAAAATTCTTGTTCAGGCCTCTCTGCCATAAATATAAATCGTTTTGCATGTAACATGTAGACTATTCCTTGCTTTTCCCTCACCTGGCATATATTTCGATTATCATGATGATTCTAGTTGCTAGATGTGCTCCAACTGAAATTAAAAAGGCCATTCGTCTCTCAACTCACTTTGAGGGACCTTCTTAATATTTATCACCTCTTAAACTTCTGAGAACCCTACACGATTTCTAAACTGCACTGCCGAACAAGAGAAACTTTGTCTATTGCTGTATTTGGCATTCCTTGTTACTCAGAACTTCTCGTCTGTCTCCCTCTCCGGGTGTGATGTCATGCACTTTTGCCTTGTGCAATAACTCTATATTCTCTCGCATCATATGCATGGGCCACTCCTCGACACTCTCAATTCTATAGCTTTATCATTAACGGTAAGAAATCGTTCGCAGAGGTGTTGGGCTTGTCGAGATACTTTCCTTGAATATAACTATCACCGACAACTGATGTGTTAGCTCATACTTTTCACTTCACTGGCACCAGCAGTTTAGAAATTCGCATGGATGTTCGTGCTCGCGCCGTTGCTATGATCTTAACTCGCCCAGCCACGCGTCACACGAGGTATATATCAATTCTCTTTATAGTTATTCTTAATGATCATTACTCAATTCTTTAGCACTTTATATGCCTCGTCACTCTTCATAGTGATGTTGGAAGAGTCGCAGTGTGCTTAAATTCAATAATTATGCGCCCGAAAAATGAGAGGTGGTGCAGGATCAGAACTACTGATACATATAATCTGTGTATACTATAGCTGTCAGACTGTGGTCACTGTGCGAAGTAGGTGTCGCTTTAGAGATTCTTGGTGAACGTCACACTTGTTATTTCATAGAGCTAATTCTTCAGACTTCCTAGTTCATCATGGAAATATCCTCATTCCCATCGCAGTGGACTGGAGCTCTCTCGGAGCCAGACTGAGGATTCCTCAGTGGCTCTGAAATACTTTTCAGCTATTGACTCTGAGAGAACCTCTCAGCAATATGTATTCATTAGGATATATATACTGCGCCTTGTTGAAGAGTGATTCTTCATAATCGTGTGAGCAGTGTTTGCGCATCTTTGCCTGGTGTCTTCAAGTTTAGTTTTGTGTCGAACTACACGGTATGACATCTCTCATAGCATTACGATGCAGATTGAACCCCTGTACGTATTTTAGTCTACGAGAGCAATCTGTCTATCGTGAACTTTCTCAAAGACTTTCTCGTGCCTTTGAGGTTTACCTCCTTTCTCTCTTTGGCTCTGTGCCTTATTGTGCTCTAAGGAGTCATTGTGTTCTTTAAACTAAATCGAGATTGAATACTTCTGACTGTTGTTGACTGGAGGATGCTCGTAGGCTTTCTCTCTCTGATCAGCTATACTCGCAGTAGGTTGGAATGTCTCTAAGTGGTTACTTAGATCACTTATTTACTCTTTAATCTCCTTTCATTCAACTTATGATCTTCTCACTGCACCTCTAAATAGCTTACACGAGTACTAATTCGGATACTAAAATAAATTTCTTTTCTTAGGATCGTCCATAAACACTTTCTGGGCGATTTGCGCCACTGAGTCCTATTGGATCCCACTCTTTCTCTCCGCCTGCTTCTCCCTCACTTCCCTCATGATATTGCACATACGTCCGATCCTTAATTGCTATCGATCTATTCTCTCAGCTGATCTGGATAGAATTATTATCACGATTATATAGAGTGGGGTCTGTCTGAACTATACTTTAGTGAATACAATTCTTTTAAAATAACTCAACTTCTATCAAAATCTTCACCTCTCCTAAGACAGCCTCTTCCAATATTTCTCATATCTCTTATATTTCGACTCACTGTATTCTCTCGTACACTTCATACTTAGTTTAGACTCACAATATAAATCTAATCCTTGGCCTTTAATAATAAACAAAAAATGTCTTGGAAACTCACATCACAACGGTATATTTAGCTAGTGTCTGGATACCTCAAAGTAATAATGTGAAAAAGTTCTGATTTATAGTGTAACTAGAGTGCTCACGAAACTTATATTTTATTTTTCTTACTTATCTAGTTGCTATCCTAAGCTATTAATACAAATGGACCTCATCCGCCTACTTATATGTATTTATAAGTACTGACTCTTCATATCTGGGTGAGGGGCTCTGGTTTCATCGTGCTTTTGGATATGGGTGTCTCAGTGATAAGTTCAATAGGACCTCAAATAAAGTGACTTATATATATATATAACTGTTTCTGTACTTTTCAGTCCTCATCGTGAACCCTACTATCTTTGCGGCGCGATGTGATTTGAGGGTGCTTTTATCTACTTTATTCTTAATACTGAGTACCGTCAGCGCGCATAAGTGTTAGCTCGTAGGAAGCTTATCATCGCGTACCTTACACCTTACGTTCGCCCTCGTAATGAAACTAGGGGTGCTGCTTAGCTATGCACTAATGAGTTTATGTTGTTGATTAGTATGTAATTATACCAGGCTAGTTCGCTCGGTTTGCTTCCTTTTTCCTTGCCACAATATCTAGTTCTGTTGGTGAGATAATTTACTCTTCCATCTATCTGTGTTTTCCTTGTAGCTGAATTTATATCATCCTCACCCACTTTAAAGCCTGCGTGTCTGTGCTCCATTACTGCGTATATTAATCATTTAGTTGTTTGATCTATATCTGAGGCGAGTCTTGTTAAAGACACCCCTCTTATGATATAAAGTAGTGCTACTGCCCGTGAGTGGTTGGTGGACAACGGTAAAAAATATATTATATATATATATATATTATTATAATATATATAATATAATATAATATATAATATATAATATATACTATAATATATATTATATTATTATATTAATATATATATATATTATTAATATACTAAATATATATTATATATATATAATATTATATATATTAATATATATATATATATATTATTTAATAATATATAGTATATAATATATATATATTAATTTAATATATATATATAATATAATTAATTATATAATAATTAATATATATATATATTATATATATTAATGAAAGTGCTATAGTTAAGATTAAAAGGCATATAATTTTATATTACTATAAGTATAAAGATTAATGTGAAGACAGTATACCTCCTACTATACTACACCTGGACAAATAGGTACGTCTTATTTTACTGCTCATTGATAATTAAAATAATACTATAAAAAAAATAAAAAATCTTACTTAGCTGAATGTTTAATAAGATGAGAATATAAATAAATAATAATATATATACAAAGATTTGATCTCTATAATTGTGTATATAATTAAATAGCGCAGAAAAACTCTGTCCAGAAGAAGGTAGGTGAGGAGAAGATATACTGAAGCTTTGACTGCTGCAAAAATAATTCGAATGTTTAAATATACTCATTACTCTCTTACTCCTGCACTGCACTACAATATAGTGATACACCTTCAACTGTTTCGCTTACGCATCTGCTGTGCTTGTACGTGTCCTGCTTGTCTGGTGTCGTGTGTGTTGCACGCTAGTGTATATGGTGATAAAGCATCCTTGGCCTTAACATTAAACAAAAAAATATCTTGGATACCTCTGCTGTTCGTAGCTGATGATGCTGGTGTGTGAGCGAGTTAGGACGAGAGAGAGACGCACACACACCCTCACAGAGAGAACAAGACAAAACTGGGATAGATGTTGTCTCACGTGGCGAGACTTTTTTTGCCTCTTCTCAGTTGCTCCAGCTATACAAAGGCCTCATCCGCCTTGTATGGAGTACTTGCTCTCATATCTGGGGGGGGAGGGGGGCTTCTGAGTTTACACCTACGTTACTATTTTGGTAGTTATTATAGGTCGATAGTCAATTAAGTTACTACATAAATAAGCTTATATATAACTTATAGTTCATGTACTTTCCAAGTTCCCTCGACCCTCTACCTTTGGCGCACGATGTTGGTGCTCACTTTTATCTCTTTTCTATTAAGGTATACCACAGCTCACGGCTAAGGTTAGTTCGTGAGTAGAATATTTTTACCACTACGTCTGTATTATCACACCACCTTTTACTCGAACGCCCTCCGTAGCACAAGGGTGCTGTGTCGCGCACGAGTTTTTGCGTAAAGATATTGGTATAACTTACCGGTATATGAGTCTAGCTTTGCGGTGTTCCTTCTTTCCTGCCACCTCTGGTTCTGTGGAACTCTCTACTATCTCTCTAGTGTTTCCTGCTGAATATATTAATCTCACCTCACTTTAAAGCCTAGCTACTAGTACTATATATAAGTTGCTCATTCTTTTGAGAGCGTAATTTGCGTATTAGTGGATTTGAAATTTATTTGGTAATTGTGACAACGCCCCCCTTCTCACTGTAAACTATATTGCTCTTTCCTCAGTGTTATATATAGTAAGGTAGTATATATATATGAGTGACAACTGTTATAATATATATATATATTAATATATTATATTAATATATATATTTATATAATATATATATATATATATATATATATGTAATATATATATATATATATATATATATTATATATATAATATATATATATATTATATATATATATATATATAAATATATATATATAATATTAATATATATATATCTCAGGGTTGGGTTCAAGTACATATATTTTATTCAGTATCACAATGATACATATTAGTACTCATTACTTAAGTAAGTTGTTCATAGTACATAAGTACTACTAGAATTTGTTTCAATAATCAAAGTACAATGTATATCATGGTTTTACAAGCTACAAAGTATACTTTTATTGAAAAATACTTATGACATTAATATTATATATATATATATATATATTAATATAAATATTATATATATATATAATATAAATATATATATATATATATACATATATTGTACTCTCCATATTATCACAGAATGTACGCTATAGTTTCGTAAAAAGATATTACTTGATTAGATATTATATATATATATATATATATATACTTGATCAGGTTGAACCTTGGCAAAGATTGCTATCAACCTAAAACATCTGTGCAACATTTCCACTTTATCGGGAAAACATAAGAACAAGATTTACACTTTCCCCCGATATTATTTCGGCACTTTGTATGTAGTAAGGGGAAATAGAATTCCTCTATTAAATGAGAATATATATATATTATATATATATATTAATATATGTATTTATATCTAATCATTTCAATCATCATTAATAATCTAATCATCTCACCATATACTTATTCTACCTCACCATAAGTGGAATGTGGATTAACAAATTATTGACGTACTTGTCTCCTATAATATCTTATTTTTTCCATGCGAAATATATTTTTTAAGAGTGTAATAAGAAATAATAAAAATCCACCCTTAGGGCTTCACGGTAGACGCTCAGATATTGACTCACTCACCTCAAATTGACTCATTACCTCGTCAATGTGGGATTCTAATTCCTATTGTGATCACAGAATTGGGAGCTAGCAAGAAACCAATACTCTCACTGAGCAATAAAAACCGCAAGCACAGTGTATCACTCCGTAGAGTTTTTAAGATGAGATGGCACCTGTGTATCTGTCATCGACGCATACTTAGCAAAACTCATCATCAATTCTCTCTTCCAGGCATTCCTTTTCTGGACTTAATTCGCCTTTGTTATTTCAGAGTAGATACTATAAGAATTACCAGTAGTCGCACGATTATGACCGCAACTCAGATAGTCATTTACGACATCAGATATAGTAATAGTAACGAGTATCTCAAAGATCAAGGACGTCTGTTCTATATCTCTCCAGATCTCTCTTTGTCCTACGAATGTGTGTGATGACTGCATGCACACGATCTTCGTGTGCATAGTGTGTGCGGACTTTCATTTATTCTCCTGCCTCATTTACCCCAAATTGTGTGTTCTCCGCCCACCAAACAATGACGTTGTCGTTGTTTGTAGTATGTGTACAAAGATTCACTGATTGATGTAACCAATTGTCTTTTCATACCTAACACGCCACTAAGATTGTTCACGCATTGAACGATTGTAAGTATTAGAATCGAGATATACGCACTCTTATTGACCAGACCATAGTCGCACGACGAACTACTAGTACATTAACACGGGTAACACGAGCAATACCCTCATGGATGAGAAGGAGAGACCCTGAGCGCAGACGTACAAAGCATTGAGAAGTCCCTAGACATCACCGAAATGAGATTTAACTTGCACCAGCAACCTTAGTGCCGGATTCGAACGATGTGAGTAGTGCAAGTGAGAACGTACATCTGGACAGATGCACATACCGCATCGCCTTTTCATCAAAGAGATATAATCGATTACAGAGATATTTTAAATTTCGCGAGATACAATTTTTACCAGAGATGACTCGGCATGAGTAAACATTAAAAGAATTTCATTCACACTGAAGGCCTGTCTTCTTCACTTCACCAACGCACCATGATTCATCCACACTTATCTCTATCTTACGCAGAGGATAATTAGGCTTATTCTACATATAACTATATTTTTAAAAAACTTAAGCCATCATCTCCTCTTTCGTTCTAGTTTCCTCACTCAAACGTCTCTTATCAGCTGATTCGCAACACGAAGCCAAGATCGTCCTCATATAATAGGTAGGGTAATTCAGCTTGGACCAACGTAGCTCATCATATCTCTCATTATCATGCTCGTGAAGTAGTTAGCTCCAGCTAGATTTATGCTCTTTCCGTTATCCTCTGTTAATTCTCTTCATTAAACCTCACTTCCCATATCACGCAGTGCACTTTCGTCTATAAGCGTAGATGCAATCTCGAGCATCCCTTCTCAATCTCGTCCTGCACTTCTTGTCTTATTCAATATCTTGATTTATCTTACTCTGCTCTTCCATAGACACGCTATGTACTGTAGTACTCGCACTCATTCATTTTTAATTATACTTGCTTGCATACTCGCTTCACTCGTCTACTTTAACCTGCATATTTGATGTCCATACTTATCTCTCTCGAGAAGCTTACCACCAACACGCGCTGTCTGGAAGTTATGATAATTTCTCAATTAGAACGTATCGTTTCTATAGTGACATATAATTCATTATAATAATCACCTAATTATGCGTCTGTGGAATAGACCTCCAGACATTATCTCCTATTACTCGCTATAATTAACAAATTTATTTCTTCTCTCGTCACCTCATATAATAATATATACTCACAATATCAATTTTGATATTTCACAATATAGATTTACAGATTTTTAGATAATTCCAAATCAACATTCCAATCTAATAACATCTTACTATAAACAGCTAACACATACATTAATATAATTACTATACACTCCAAATTAGTTAATTTACATTCATAATCGACTGCTCACTCATATATCGAGTACACCTCAAAATATAATCATTCAATATTCTATACCTAATACAACACTCTCACACTCACACACAATATAATGCCCATTTAAATTATATACAGTTAACTTTTTATCTCACACTCCCATTACATCATATATATATAATTAATAAATAATAGAGTACTTAATATTTGACACATCTCACATCCATACACTCACCATTATACAGTAAACTATATATACCCTCCGTAAACGTTTTGTTATACAAATTCCAAATCCAATGAATCACATCTCGCCCATATCATATAATAATAATATAATAGATAATATATATATAACATAAATAATAATTAAATATAAATATAATAATATAATTAATAATAATAATAATAATATAATATAATATTAATAATAATTAATATTAAATAAATAATTATATATATAATAATTAAATAAATAAATTAAATAATAATAATAATATTAATATATAAATATAATAATATATAATTAAATAATAATAAAAATAATATAATATTAATAATAATCTGTTCAGTAATAATTATAATAATTAATTAAAATAATAATAATATAATTAATAATTAAATATTAAATTAAATTATATAATAATATAAAATAATAATAATATATAATTTATAAATTAAATTAATAAATTAAATACATAAATAATAATATAATATAATTAATTAAATATAATATAATTTAAAAATTATAAATAATAAATAATAATATATAATAATAATATAATTATATATAATATATATATATATAATAATAATTAAATAATTAGTATAATATAAATAATAGCAATAATAATCAATATAAATAATATAAATAATTATAATAATATAATTTATATATATATTATATATTATTATTATAAATAATATAAATAATAATAATTAATTATATATATAAATTAAATATTAATAATATAATAATTAAAATAATAATATAATAAATAATAATTAATAATTAATAAATAATATTATTATAATAATATAAATAATTTAATAATATATAAATTATATATAAATAAATTATATTAATTATTAATATAATCAATATAATATATAATATAGGATTATTTAAGTGATGAGGTGAAATACATTGAAAGAGTGAAAGTTTGAGAGTAGACAAGAAATATTTGCGTAAGAAGATTGGGTGATGGTCGCATAGAAGATGTTTGAGAATGAATGGGAGTGCCTATTAGAGAGAGATAAGAGGTAAAATAAGAAGTATAAGTTTATTGAAGAGATTATGAGCAAATTGGGGCTTGATGAGAACGTACTGTGGACGCGCACAGTCCTCGGGTTGAAGTTATGCTAGATGGTAGCAGCTGGAACAACCTTTCTAATCCAGTAGAAAATCTCTTTGAGTTATCGAAGAAAAATTCGTTTTAATCATCAATATAATCGCGCCAATAAAATATATTCTTTTGATTGAGTTGTGTTTGTTAGAATTTCAGAAACTTTTGAAGAGAAGCGTGATGTGTGACACCTGAAATGCTTCGCTACTCTCATACTCCGTAATCTCGTCTTCCTCTTCTCGTGAATTCTCTGGCTGCGTAAGGATGCTCGCGTGCAATTAATCCTTGGTGGATGTAAGAGCTAAGTCTTGACGTGCTGCCTCTTCCTGCTTGTCTCTTCTGTCCGCTTGCTATTCTATCATTCCTGTTTGCTTATTCTTTCTGTTGCTCTATATGCTATTTAGTAGTGTTAAGTCTTTTTCATTGTCGTTTGACTAATTGTAGGTTATTAGATCCTATTACTAGTCTCTATATATTGCTTACTTTCCGTCTTCTTCTTCATATCTGTCGAATCTAATCCTTCTATGGCGTCTCTTCGTGTCTACTCTGGCTCTCTGTCGTAGAAGACTCACTGCTATCAAACTATGTGGCTATCTCTCTCCTCTCTCTCTCATCCCCCTAATATTTCTTCAAACACTTCAAACTAAGGCATGTGATTATCGTATTTGATGCAAATGTGAGAAGATTGTAGTTTAATAGGAATACTGAGCAATGAAGTATGTTTAGATGGTTTGGTCTTGTGTGATAGAAATGAAGAATGCACTCTAGAGTTAATTCTCACTAGCTATACCATGAGATTAAAGGGAGGCTCAAATCTCATTCTCATCTTACTAAAAATGATCATTATGCGTCTCACAGTACTTACTGAGGTTATGACGTAGTATATAATAGTATTAGTGTAGTGAAGTGTGATATGTGGATATCAAATCTTGAGCTGTGGTAGAGGACGAAGATAATAAATTATAGTGGATTAGTTAGTCAGCTCAATAAAGAAATGTCATGGAGTGAAGTGAAATGTGAGTATTTGGTCATTAGAGAGATCACTAGTATAATGATAAATAAATGTGTATATATATATATATTAATATAGGGTATAAGTAAATGGCAGTGTGTTTATGTTATAGGTTGTATGGGTTGTGGCCCACCTGGTCCAAGGGATGAACCCCACATTGCGAGGTGCCATAGTGAGGGTCCGTCGCTCCTCACGGTATAACTCCAGTAAAATCATACATTATGGTGATGGATTTTCTGTGTACCTGAGGTCAGTTCCAGCTTATATATATAGTTATTATATATAAAGGGATGGGGCAGTAAGGCTGGGCTTACTTTTTATTCGATCATTTAGTTGTTCAATATATTTATATTCCTTCTACTAACTTTTTCATGTTCATTAGGTATAATAGTATACGCATACCTTACCCTCACCTAGTCTTGGGGGAAAAAATGAGTGTGGTTGATTGAAGCTAATTATACTATTATTATATATATAATATTAATAATATATATTATACTCTATATCACCTGTTATAGTTAAAATATGTGTTAAGTCAAAAGATAGATAAACAAAGAGAAAGAAGAAAGAAAAGAATAATATGAATAAATGATAACATAGATATAGAATACTATTAAACAATAGAAATAAAGAATATAAAGAATAATGTGGAAACATAACTCTCTTATAGTATATAAACCCTTATTAAATTCTTAGGAAAGGAAAAAAGATAAGAAAGAAATACATATATATATATAATATATATTTATATATATATTATATATATATATATTATATAATATTGATTATATATAATATATATATATAATTATTATATATAATATAATATTAATATTATATATATATATATGATATATAATATATATATTATATAATATATATATATATATATATATATATATATATATATATATATATATAATATATTATATTATTATATATATATATATAATTATTTAGGAAATATATATATATAGTTTATATAGTTTATAAAAAAAATATAACTATATATATATATAAACCATTAAAAAAAAAAAATAAAACTGTTCTTTTTTTTAAATAATGTTATTTTTACAGATAAACCACTGTATTTTTTCCAACCCTATTTATATTTCGATTTTATTGCTTATTGTGTTGAGTATTTTAATGTTAATAGTTTTAATTGGTTAATTAGAGATTAAGGCAAAAATCACTACTGGTTATAATCATGTATTAATGCACTATAAATATGTAGCAAACAACTATAAATTTTTTAAAATTCTCCTTATTTTAAATTTTTCTTTAGTATTTTTAAATTTCATAATTTTCTTCGATATAAATTAGTTAAATCTTGTATAATAAAAAAATTAAAATTACTTTTTTTTGTGGTAAATTATCTATCTCATGTATATTGTAAATAAAATTCCCACTACAGTATATATTTAAAATATATATTTAAATTCTTATTTTCAAAAAGTTTCAAATTTATTTTTTTATTATTTTACTAAAATAATAAAAAAAAATTATTATTAATATTTGCAATGATATAACCTCAAATATATAAATATTAATATTATATATATTGCTATAGTCAATTACCTATTGATTACGAACTCTAATTAGTCACTCATTTATATTTGAACTCTCTCATTTTATAGGTCGTAATGACAGTAATGTATATTATAATTGACTCGCAACAAATTTAAAATCTCTCTGCTCGTTACTCTAAGATAATATGACCACAGTTCTCACAAATCCTCACACTCCACATATGATTTTTTTTATTATATATTAAATATTTGATAAATGATATCATAGTCCCTATTACCAATGTGGGATATAGAAAAATGATATTACCCATAATTGAAGCTCAAAATAGAGATTATCTATAAAGAATTATGTTTAATACATGTTAAATTTACACATATAGTATATATATATATATAATATATAATATATATATATATATATATTATATATATAGTATATTATATTATTAATTAATATATTTAATATATAATATATATATATATATTAATATATATATATATATATTATATATATATATATATTTATTATATATATATATATTATATATATAATATATATTATAATATATATTAATATATTATATATAATCTAATCTCACTCAAATTAATAATAAAATTCGCAGAAATAATTTTTTATTATGAACTTTCAGCTACTTCTTCTCCATACGATATTAGAAATATTGAAAAACCATTAATTCAACATGCTAAAGATATAAATAATCATTAAGAAATATATTTTAGATATATTTTTATGTGCATTAGGCTTTTTTATGGTTTTAAACCACATGGTGATTTTATTTATGTTAGGCTTTAAAACCATGGTTTATAAACCTCCACATAATGAGTTTAAACCAAATTGGAGTTATTAAAACCATCTTCCACCCTACAATAATTTAATATATATATATATATTAATATATATATTATATATATATATACTATATATAATAATATATATATTAATTATATTAATATATAGTATATATATTAATATATATATTAATATTATATATATATATTTATATATATATATATTTAATCATAAATATATTATTATATATATATATAAGTATATATATATATATATATATATATATTTATATATTATATATATAATATATATAATATATAATATTATATATATATATATATATATTAATTATATATTTAATTAATTATATATATATATATTATATATATATTATTAATTAATTATATAAATATATAATATAATATATATTATATAAATATATATATATATTAATACTTTTATTATATTATATATATTATTTATATTTTTTATGTCCTCACTCCCTCCTTTTATGATAAAAATAGTATAGAGTACAATATTGCTCTGTGAGTGGTGGTATATTGTTATAAATATATATAAAATATAGATATATAAATATATATATATATAAATTAATAATTATTATATTATATATTATAATATGACTACTATTACATTCATATTAAATGTGAAAATTATATTATTAGAATATCAATTTATATAAATAATTAAATTAAATTATCAATTACGTAAGGTAAATATTTAAATCCACAAGTAAAATATAAATATATTAATTAACTATAATATAGTTTAATAAATAATGCCAATAGTACTTAGTGAGCATATATACCAAAGTCACATATAGTTATGCGCAAGTACAAAAGCTCAAGTTACAAGGTACATGATACTCACAGTTGGTTTTTTAGAAACTGCAAAAGTACATAGTATATATCTACCTAATAAAAAATTTATATTTAAGTATAAGTTACTCAAAAGTACTTATGTATCTTGTAAACCCAACCCCTTGATATATATATTAAATATATATATATATATTAATTATATATATATATATATATATTATATTAATTATATATATATATATATATTAGGTATATATTATATTATATATATATGATATATATATATATATATTTAAATTATATATATATATATACTATATATATATATAATATATATATAAATATATATATATAATAATATATATATATATATAATAATATATATATTATATAAATATATATATATATATATATATATTATATATATATATATATTATATTATTATTTATATATATATAAATATTAATATATATATATATTATAGTATTTAATTAATATTAAATATATATAAGCCGTTTTCGTTTTTTGCAAATTTAGCTGCTTACTCTCAGAGACTCAGTAAGAATATAATGTATCGAGTTTTGACGTATACTGATTTTAGTCATAATATTACTCTTACTATACTCGAAAAATCTAAGATAATGCTCTATACCAATAAATGTTAAGGAATTACTCACTATACTTAATTCTTCTTTAGGGTTGCTATATTTTCTCGTATTATAGCCGGATTTAAGTACCGTTCATCTGTACGTAATTGCTAGCCAGTGGATTGAAAAATATATTTTGGCAATGAACGCCCTCCACCTTTCACTGAATATAATGACTCTTATCTCACACAGCTTGATCTTAAGTCTTTTTTGTGGGTGATATATACAATTGTAATTATATATATATTAATATATATATATATATATATATATATATTATATATATATATATTTATTAATTAATATTATATATATAATATATATATATTATAATATATATATATATATATTTATATAATATATATAATATATATATATATATTATTATATATTAATATATTAATATAGACGAGAGAGATGAGATAAGGTAGATAGAATGAAGAGTTATAGTTAGAGAGATGAGAGTGATAAGAGAATCGTCCTTTAGATACGTGAAATCGTCTTTAATGATATTAAGTTAGTGTAAGTCTATTATTTAAAATTAAAAAATGTGAAAATAAAAAAAATAATAAATAATAAAAAATAAAGCGTTCAAATAAACGAG